>JAVXUO010000637.1:0-250257 GCA_033065855.1 Escallonia rubra | reverse complement strand
AATGTTACTACATTTTTCCGGTGATGTTACAACATTACAAGTCAATCATTTTCAGTTTGCGAATCATTTTCATCACTTTCCTCGTCGCCCTCTTCTTCGTGGGACTCGTCGTCCTCTTCATCTTCTAATTCATCCTCTTCATCAGTAGACTCGGTCACATCATCTCCAACACTTTCACGATCTTCCCCGTCCCCATCTACGACTTCTTCACCCACAAGAAGTGTTGTTGGAAGAGGAAGATCGTCCTCCTCGTTGTTGACCTCAACAGGGAACAAGACACGTGGTTGGTCGGCTTGAAAGGAGTCTAGCTCACTGTCATATGTCACGGGCAATTTCTTGGACTTGATAGTTGTATACCAATGAGATTTGGGATTGGCGACGTTCTCCGCGTAAAAGACTTGTACAGCTTGACTAGCAAACACAAAGGGCTCGTCTGATGCAAGTCTTGACTTGACATTGACATCTACAATCCCTTGAGAGCTAACACGGATTCCTCTGCTGCATGTGACATCGAACCACGTACACTTGAACATTACCAGGCGGTTTTGGGAACCCAGATATGTTAGCTCAACAATCTCATCTAGCTCTCCGTAAAAGTCCATGCAATTCTCGGCATAACAGTCGCCGTTGACCAAGACTCCACTGTTTTGGGTTTGTTTTGTTCGGTCATCATCTTTTACGTTAAACCTAAACCCGTTGATGATATAGCCTCCGTAACAGGATGTTTGTTTGTTAGGGCCTTCGGCTAGTAATTTCAAGCAGGAGGCCACTGGTCTATCCATTGACTGAACCTATTGTAGATGACGGTAAAAATTAAGGATAAATCAGTATACTAATTGGCCACAGAACTGTATATAACACATAATATAATTTCGTTAAATAATCTTACACGGATTTTGAACCACTGTACAAATTGTGATTTCCGATGAGATTCAAGTCCAGCGGGATCAGTGATTAAAGATTCCGCATCGAACTCACTGCAAACCAATATGCATTAACTCGCTTAACACACTTTCAATTATGTACAGCAATGTAAGTGAATTAAGACTTTAACTTACTCAACGAATGCCGAAACTTCATCGCAATTTAGAAGGGCATATATTGTTGCAGCACTGTACTCTTCATCTGTTAGCCATCGAGTATACGTTCGGCCGAACGGACTACCTGACTGCTTGAATATTGACAATTGCCCTTCCAAATTTGTGCTTGCTCCGGGATCATTTCGGCCTAGTTGATTTAACCTTGTACCAACATCAGGCCCGAAATATTGACTACAAAAGTTTACAAGTTCTTCCATTACGTAAGCCTCCGCAATTGAGCCCTCAACCCGAGCCTTATTACGGACTTTTTTCTTTAAATGGAACATGAACCTAGAAGTTTAGGAGATCGACTTAGGTGGAATATCAATGATAACAGATGTCGCATTAAGTGTAAACGAACAACTGTAACAATTTAAGGATTACCTCTCGAAGGGATACATCCACCGATATTGCACGGGTCCACCCATCTTAGCTTCATATGCCAAGTGAACAGGCAGATGCTCCATTGAATCAAAGAACGAAGGTGGGAAGATTTTCTCCAGCTTGCAAATCGTCACCACAATGTTCTTCTCAAGCACTTCCATGTTACTCACCCGGATCGTAGAAGAGCATATATCTCGAAAGAAATGAGATAATTCAGTCAAAGTCTCGCAAACAACCCGTGGCAACAGTCCCCGGAAGGCAATAGGAATGAATCTCTCCATGAATACGTGGCAGTCGTGACTCTTCATCCCTTGGAACTTGCATTCCGATACATTGCAACAACGAGATATGTTGGACGCAAACCCATCCGGAAGCTTCAAATTCTTAACCCACTGACAGACCTTCTCCACTTGTTTCTTGTCTAGACAGTAAGGTGCTTTCGGAAGTATGGTCCTCCCACTGACTGTCCGAGGATGCAATTCACGGCGTACACCCAACTGTTGTAGATCCCTTCTCGCTTTAAGGTGATCTTTCGATTTGCCCTTGACATTCATCACTGTGTTGAACACATTATCAAAAACGTTCTTCTCAATATGCATCACATCCATGTTGTTTCGGATAACGAGCGTCCTCCAGTAGGCTAACTCCCAGAAGATACAAAATTTTCTCCAGTTGTGCTCTTTCCCGAACCCTGCAATCTTCTGATCCGGCACACCCTTACCGTGTGGTATGTCAGTATCAAGTGCCTCCAGGTGTGAGAGTACTTCTTCACCAGATGGGTAGTCCAGTGTGACAACCTCACGCTCGATTGTCCCGTCAAATTTATCCTTCTGCCTACGAAACTGATGGCCCGGTGGCAAAAGCTTACGGTGACATCCGAACCACGAGGCCTTTCCGCCGTGCTTTAACGTATGACCGGGGTTCACGCCCATACAAGCAGGGCATGCTAGCTTCCCATGTGTGCTCCAGCCACACGTCATTCCCAATGCGGGGAAATCATGTATAGTCCACATCAAAGCAGCCCTCATCTGAAAATTTTGTTTAAGGGATGCATCATATGTTTCGACTCCATGATTCCATAATTGTTTTAACTCATCAATCAACGGCCTTAAATACACATCTATGTCCTTACCGGGACTCTTCGGCCCCGGAATAAGCAACGACAAGAACATATACGGCTTCTTCATGCACATGCCTGGTGGAAGGTTGTAAGGGACAATAATAACAGGCCAACAGGAGTAAGGCGTGGTAGACTGACCGAAAGGGTTGAACCCATCGGTTGGCACACCAACTCTAACATTCCGAACTTCCTGAGCAAAGACTGGATGCCTGCGGTCAAACTCCTTCCACGCCTCTCCATCAGCTGGGTGTGTCAGCACATCGGCATCGTTGCTGCGAGTCTCACGGTGAGCCCTCATATGTTCAGCCGTACTGGAGGAGTAGTACATTCTCTGAAGCCGTGGTGTGACCGGGAAATATCGCAATATCTTCCATGCAATGTTTTTCTTCTTCCCTTTGTCCGGTTTGTACCTCGAATGATCACATACTGGACATAATGACAAATCCTTATTCTCTTTCCAGAATAATACACAATCGTTATTGCACGCATCTATCCGGTCGTAGCTCAACCCAAGTTTCCTCATCATCTTCTTCGCGTCATAGTACGACGGCGGTAGCTTTTCACTTTCGGGCAGTATTTCTTTGATGAAGGTAACAAACTCGTTAAAACCTTTCTCACTCAGCCCGTGGTCTGATTTCAACTGTAATAACCTACTAACCGCAGACAGCCGTGTGTGTTTCGGAGCTCCATCCCACAGCGGCTCTTCCGCAGCTCTCAACAACTCATAAAACTGATGAGCCCCCTCGTTCGGCGGTTGTGGCCTGTCGTTACCCCAGTCAACATTAGCATGCCCAACATCCATAATCATATCTCGAAAATCATATCGTGCCTCCTCCCTAACTTCAGTTTGACTAGCCAGGTTGGACGACAATACTATCGTTTCCCCGTGCTGCGTCCACCTTGTGTATCCACCCATAAAACCGTACCGACGAAGATGCCATTTTACTTCAATTCTTTTTCTCCAGTGCAACAACTCACATCTACCGCACGGGCACCTTATCTTATCAAGGTCAACATGTGCAGGATGCGCATAAGCGAAGTCGAGAAATTCGTCAACGCGACACTCAAAATCTTCAGCATTCTTCCTTTTCATCCAACTTCGATCGACTGACATGACGACTGAATTATCGTACTGTATACCACCTTCAATAATGACCAGTGATTAAGCATTGCCGATGTAAATATCAATGCATGAATGTTACAACACGTCTACATATTTCCCCTCCACTCTTGAACAGGTAGTGGTCCTATCCCATTCAGAAAAGCACATGTTTATAAAACAGTGAATAACTCATGCTTAGTCCGATGTCTGTGGAAAATTCGGCAGCACCTCCCCGCATTTCTCCAAGTACACCACATCGATTAGGTGTTCTAACATTCATCTAACCTTGCTCAGGAAGGTTTGACGGATGTTAGAACACCAGATCTGTATGCACCCGGAGAAACACACGAGAACGTGTACCAAATATCCACGACATAGAACATAAAGCATGAGTCAAAATACTGTTTTATAAACAATTAGCTTTTCCAAACTGTCCAAACTGGACATCCAAAGGCTCATTACAAGGCATTACTTTGTAATGAGTACCTTTGAACGGGAACTAAGGGTTTTTATGCATGCATGTGTTCAGAAATTGATAAGATATGCAAGAATCTTTCCGAAATATCAAAACTGCAGAATGATCGTTGCATATGTTATCAATTCCACATTAAATAGAACTCGTTGGCAACGAGTTGAACCATCTCGTTGCCAATGGACTTCTCAAAACAACAATTAATATAAAGAAGGCAGGGTTTGTAAAGAACGAGTAATTGAACCATCTCTGGGCAACATGGAGTAATTATGGGATGTACAAGGGCTAATTAGGGCTAATTAGGCTTAATTGGGTTATGTTAGGGCTAATTAATGTTAATGAGGGCTAGTTTCGGATAATTATAGCTAATTAGGGTTGATTATGACTAATTAGGGTTTAATTGTGCCGAGTAGTGATGATTAGTCCTAATTAGGGCTAATTAGGCTTAATTGGGTTATGTTAGGGCTAATTAATGTTAATGAGGGATAGTTTCGGATGATTATAGCTGACTAGGGTTGATTAGGACTAATTAGAGTTATGTAGTCCTAATTAGGGTTTAATTGTGCCGAGTAGTGATGATTAGTCCTAATTAGGGCTAATTAGGCTTAATTGGGTTATGTTAGGGCTAATTAATGTTAATGAGGGCTAGTTTCGGATAATTATAGCTAATTAGGGTTGATTATGACTAATTAGGGTTTAATTGTGCCGAGTAGTGATGATTAGTCCTAATTAGGGCTAATTAGGCTTAATTGGGTTATGTTAGGGCTAATTAATGTTAATGAGGGATAGTTTCGGATGATTATAGCTGACTAGGGTTGATTAGGACTAATTAGAGTTATGTAGTCCTAATTAGGGTTTAATTGTGCCGAGTAGTGATGATTAGTCCTAATTAGGGCTAATTAGGCTTAATTGGGTTATGTTAGGGCTAATTAATGTTAATGAGGGCTAGTTTCGGATAATTATAGCTAATTAGGGTTGATTAGGACTAATTAGGGTTATTTAGTCCTAATTAGGGTTTAATTGTGCCGAGTAGTGTTGATTAGTCCTAACTAGCGCTAATTAGGCGTAATTGGGTTATGTTAGTGCAAATTATGACTAATTAGGCTAACTACAATCAATATGCGCATAATTGGGTTCATTTGGGCTAATTTGAGGTAATTACAGCTAATTTGAATTTTATCAGGTTCTTAGGGTTAATTAAAACTAATTAGGCTCGTTAGAGCTAATTAGGGTTAATTGATTTACTAAAATATTGTTAATCAGGACTAATTAGGGCTAATTATAGCCAGCGCTGGAGCCACGATTAGATTCCAGGGGGTGCATGCTAAAAATGTCGCATTAACCTAACTAACCTAAATTTAATGCACATTCAACAACCTCAATTCCGACACCTCATATAGGGTGTCGATATGGTGTCCGATACGTTTCTGACACCTCCGGACACGTGTCAGACACATACCGACACGTGTCTGACACATACCGACACGTGTCCGACGCCTTTGGACACGTGTCCGACACCTCCGGACACGTGTCCGATGCCCAGCGACACGCACCTCCGGACACATCGGCATACGTTAATTTGTTTTCTAAATGTCGGACACCGTCGATCAGACGTGGTGTCCGTGTCTGCGCTAACTAACAGGTATCTCAATCCAATTGGGTCCCATCCTCCGTCAACAATCTCAATTCTCAATTCTCAAATGCTCAATGCAATAAAAATTAACAAAAATCACACATTCAATCCAATTGGGTCCCATCCTCCGTCAACAATCTCAATTCTCAATTCTCAAATGCTCAATGCAATAAAAATTAACAAAAATCACACATTCAATCCAATTGGGTCCCATCCTCCGTCAATAATCTCAATATCTCAAATGCTCAATGCACAATCTAAAATCATCAATTAACAACCTAAAATCATCAATTCATAATCGCAATTACTTCAAATGCACAGCTAATAACCTAAAATCATCGATCAATAATCACAATTCTAAAACGCACAATTAACAACCTAAAATTATCAAACAAATGATCAATGTTCAAATGGGAAAAAAATGTTCAAAATTCACATATCCGATGCGCTTGAATTATTTCAATTTAGGGTTCGATTGTATTAGGGCATTCAATTTAGGGTTCAATTAGTTTCATTTAGGGTTCGGTTCGATTAGGGCATTCAATTTAGGGTTCAATTACTTCAATTTAGGGTTCAATTAGGGGGTTCTATTGATTCAATTTAGGGTTCAGTTGATTTGAGGCATTAAATTTAGGGTTCAATTAGTTCAATTTAGGGTTCGGTTGGATTAGGGCATTCAATTTGGGGTTCAATTAGGGTTCGGTTAGATTGGGGCAATCAATTTAGGGTTTAATTAGGGGTTCAATTAGTTTAATTTAGGATTCGATTCAATTAGGGCATTCAATTTAGGGTTCAATTATGGGGTTCTATTGATTCAATTTAGGGTTCGGTTGATTTGAGGCATTCAATTTAGGGTTCAATTAGTTCAATTTAGGGTTCAATTAGTTCAATTTAGGGTTCGGTTGGATAAAGCATTCAATTTAGGGTTCAATTTGGGTTCGGTTAGATTGGGGCAATCAATTTAGGATTTAATTAGGGGTTCAATTAGTTTAATTTAGGGTTCGATTCAATTAGGGCATTCAATTTAGGGTTCAATTACTTCAATTTAGGGTTCAATAAGGGAGTTCTATTGATTCAATTTAGGGTTCGGTTGATTTGAGGCATTCAATTTAGGGTTCAATTAGATTGGGGCAATCAATTTAGGGTTTAATTAGGGGTTTAATTAGTTTAATTTAGGGTTCGATTCAATTAGGTCATTCAATTTAGGATTCAATTACTTCAATTTAGGGTTCAATTAGGGGGCTCTATTGATTCAATTTAGGGTTCGATTGATTTGAGGCATTCAATTTAGGGTTCAATTAGTTCAATTTAGGGTTCGGTTGGATTAGGACATTCAATAATTAGGGTTCAGTTAGATTGGGGCAATCAATTTAGGGTTTAATTAGGGGTTCAATTAGACCCGTCGCTAAAAATCTATTCCGTCGCTAAAAATCTTCATCAAACTATGGCTTAATTAGTAGCTCAGCCACGAGGAGCACACAAAACTCAATGTTTGCCATAACCATGTCACATAACGTAACTTCCAACTAGGGCAAAAACAACAAACAAAAGTCAATGTTTGCACGCTCGAATTTAATTCTATTCTAAGGAACTTCGCCAAAAAATGAAATGGGTTATGATATCACACAGAGGTCAAGGTTCACTTGCTATGAAATCATATCAGCACAATGCAAAGTCAAGAACGTACATATTGAAGACAGAAGACAAAGAGACATACATTCGATCCAAAGCTGCCGGAGGTGAGAAGGGTCGTAGGGTGGTCGTCGATGCTCGCCGGAACCGTGGGTGGTCGCGAGTCGCGACTGTCAAGCACTGTAGTGGGTTGAAATGGCTGTTCACAGGAGCTCGCCGGTGTCGCGTGGCTGTTCACAGGAGCTCGCCGGTGTCGCGGGAGCTCGCCGGTATCGGGGAAGTCGCCGGTGTCGCGGGAAACGATGTCGATGCTCGGGAGAAAGCTGGTGCCCTAATTGAATTGCCTCAATTTGAAATACATCTAATCTTTTTAAAGCCTTTACCGACGGAAAATACCGTCGGTAAAAGTCCGTCGGCAAAACCGAACTTTCACCGACGGGTATTTTTACCGACGGGATTATTCCGTTGTTAAATAGTTTTACCGACGGGTGTGTTCTGTCGGTAAAAGTCCGTCGGCAAAACCCTACTTTCACCGACGGTTATTTTTACGGACGGAATTATTCCGTCGTTAAATAGTTTTACCGACGGACGTTAAGCGACGGGTATGTTCCGTCGCTGAAACGACTTTTAGAGACGGAATTTCGTCCGTCGCTAAAAGTCCGTCGCAAATTGAGTCTTTTCTTGTAGTGACACTTAGTTTTTTCCGGCCCTATCTACGTCCGCTATACTATATGGCGGACAATCAAGCAGAAGGGAGCCTCCCAAACACTTAGTTTTTTTTCTGGCCCTATCTACGTCCGCTATACTATATGGCGGACAATCAAGCAGAAGGAAGCTTCTCCAACACTTAGTTTTTTTTCAACCCTATCTATGTCCGCTATACTATATAGCAGACAGTCCAACAGAAACACTTGGTTTTTACACTTTGTTTCCCCCTGGTCAAAGCAAATCACACAGAACAAATCAAACACTCAGATCAACAACACAACGATATCTTTGAATCAAATCAACAAAATTACAACAACGATCACATCTCAGTCAACACAAATGAAATCATCAATCGCATTCAACGATAAGATTCAACGATAAGATTCAAGAAGTTTAAGGACAATTAAAAAAGTCAAGCAAAATGTTATTATACGCAAACATTGTCAATTGGGGCCCTCAGCCCCTGCGGGATCCCCCTCGTTACACGGATTTACAATAAATCTAATAGCTCTAGGCCGGCCATTGATAATTTGCCAAGCCATCCTATACCTAAAGCAGTCTATGCATTCTTGGGTCCAGACGGTCTTCTTGAGGCTCTCCGACCGACAGATGTAATCCATGTACATGCAGACGAAGACGCCGCAGTCCGAGGAATTAAGTTGCTTGGGCCTACTCCTCTTCAATCGGAAAACAAGCTGCGTCCCGCCCGACAGGATCACTAGACTCTCTTGGTTCTCTCGACGACGCTTACTATTGACCATTCCAGCAAATAGATTCTGCGAGACACATAATAAGCATTAAACATTAAACATAGCGAACATAATAAGATTAATCAGTTCTACAATATGCAAGTTACAATAAGAAGTAAACAGGATCTTACCATGGCATCCAACTCGCCTAAGCCTCGGTACATTTCAATCACACCGATCACGGGGGTATCATCGTAGAGACTGTCGAGGACTGATACGGTATTCGTTACCGGTTCATAGCAAACCAAGAACCAGTGGGAATTCACTATAGCTGGGATTAGAAACACGTCTGCTACACCTGCGCTCACTGGACTCGGCCGAGCAAGATATGCTTGTAGGTTAGCGGACGGTCTCCACTGGAGCTGGGCATTCCCCTTTCTCGCCTGCTTCCTCGCCTTGTCCCAGTCGTTATACTCTTGTACTAGGATGCCATGAAAGTAAGCATCGAGGATAAAAATGCACGGACCGTAGTTAGGCTGCTCCCGACTCCTTTGCCTCAGAATTTGCACGTAGTGCGAGATGACAAAGTTGTCTAACCAAATTCCCAGCGCCAGCGAGGACAGTTCTTTCCACGAGGCATTGTAATCCATAGTCTGCGGGTGATCCACGTCATACGACGCTCCGTCCGGTGGGGGCCGCTAAAATAACGGGCTTGGATTAGGTCATGTTTATGCGGCTTCAGGGGCCTGGCTGGATGCCCTTTCGGATATTGCCCTCGGGGGTCGACCGGTTGCTCTTGCCCTCCGCAGGGGGCAAGAGCAACGGAAGAAATTGGCCTCCAACCAACGAATCGGCCGGCTGATAATCTCCTTGGGGGGCCCCCGACCGGCTGATAATCGCCTTCGGGTGCCCCGGCCGGCTGATATTGCTCGCCGGCCATTTCTTCCGCCGGCTGATATTGCCCTTCGGGGCCGCCAAGTGGTCCCGCCCACGGGACAATGGGCAGTGCCTCGTTGAAACCGTAAGGCCATTCTTGCGTGACTTGACTCTGAGAGAGGGGTTGGGGTTCCGGGAACAAATTGAAGGTCGGGCCGCTGTAATCGGCCCACGACGCTTGAGCATGTCCCATCCCCGGTACAGAGGGACCACCAACTCCCTGGCTCACCCCTGAAGCTTGCCCGAAGGGATCAACGTTATACGGGCTGCCACCCGTATAACCCATTCCCGGGCTGTCGACCGAAGACTGTCCCGATGCTTGCCGAATAAATTCCCGCAGCCTATAGCCAGTGCAGCAGCCTGTTGGCGAAGATCCTCGCCCATTGCGCTCATCAGATCCTTCCGCTCACTCAACTTCTGGAAGAATGCAAGCGAGGCATTAACCTACATCCAAAGAGATAACAAATAAGTAACTTTAATCATAGACAAATTATATTCAAGACAAGTTGGGCAACTTATGAGATTGTATGCCATACGCTTGTCGATCTGACCCGTAGGCGCATACCTCGCCCCGCGTTCAAAGTTCATTGGGGCTACTCTCCTCCGCGTGATGCGGGAGTACCACTCATCGTACTCCGCGATGCTGATAACAGGGTCCGGCTCCGAGACGATTTTCGCCAGTGTGTCCTGCCAAGAAGTACAGAGCTCTAGTTCGGCCGCGCATAATTCTTGCGCATTGGCCTTGCCAATCGCCCGACATCCGATGGGTCCCTGTTAACCCTCATATCTGGGGCACCGGCTGGCAAACCCTGCTCCAACTCAAAATGGCGCATTGCTCGGTCTGGCAGCTGCCACTCTGCGACCTCGAAGTGGATGAGGGGTGTGCGCTGCAACCCGGAGAGCGTGAAGACGAACTACTCTTTTACCCGTCACGCCAAACGCATGTACGGTGCCCAACGCAATTGGCCCGGAGATAGGCGGTCGAACTCCCCTCGATAGTACGTGATGTTGTGATGGGGATCGACTCTCCTGCGGTAGTGGCTATTCTTCCGGCTGTACTCCCAAGCACGCAACCGAGGCCACACTCTATCGGTTCCATCCCTACGCGTCGGTGCACCGGGAGCAAGGTGTTCATAAGACCACACCTGAGAACATGGGCAAATTATATTTATATCGTCGATTCAACAAAAGCAAAAACAAAAAAAAACAATAACGAAGACATGATTTATATGATATACCTGCAATAGCGATAGACATGCATATATGGCTTTGGAGTCGGGCCTTGTTGCCTTGTGCAATGCTCGCTACAGATACGAAAGAACCTCTGCACCCCATGCATAATCTCCAACCTCCGCCAGGTTACCCAACAACGATAAATCTCGCACGCTGACCGCGTCCCTCGACGTCGTTGGGAATAATCTTGCCCACACCACCCTCCAGAGGAAGGCTTGTGTGTACAGTACAAGGTTACTGCTCTTATAGTGTTCTGGTAAAACCCCGTAGGTATCTACCAACCACTTCAAGTTGATACCACCATTGCTAAATTGATCCTGGGGTATCGAAGTTAAGAAGTCCCTAGTGGTTCTCTTATTTGTTGCTTCTGACGGAGGAGCAATTACCGGCCGCCCCTTCACCGGCAACCCTAAGATGAACCCTACATCTTCTAGGGTAATTGTCATCTCTCCGAGCGGGAAGTGAAACGTATTCGTTTCACTTCTCCACCTCTCAACAAGGGCACCTATTAAGGCCCGGTCAAGCTGTTGAAATATCTACCCATGCGTGAAATTCCCAAACCCAATTCCACGCAGTATCCTCTTCTGGGCGGTGTTCAGTTTCCACGATACTATATCGCGAGATACTTCTACGGTGTTGAGAAGTTCTCTTTCCTACGATTTAATAAATACAATTTAAGCAAAACAAACGGTATATACAACGTTCGTAAGAATAAGAAAGTCGATAAATAATGTATCTTACTCCACCATCCCATATGAGCGTACTGATATGGTTGGCTTGGTCGTATAACACGGATGGGTCTTCAGGTCCAGGGTTAAATTCTATTTTTTGCAACTGAAATTATGGAAAAACCTTCTCAGTTTGGATTTTACGTTTTGGATTTTGATAATCGCTCGCAAAAATACGACGCTAGCACATGCATAATACATATAACGCAAGCACATGAATGATGCATACAATGTTAGCATATGTACTCATATGTATAAATATATATACATATACGGAATCGGATTTTACAAATGCTTGCACAAGAACAAAAACATACATATATAAAACGCAATATTCATCACAACTGCATATTCCAAACAAAAAAAAGTGTAGATTTTGTGAACTTATGTGATCGATTTAGGGTATTAAAGGTGTTCTTAAGACGGAATTGCGCCGATATGCTTGTCAACGCCGCTGAAAAATTTTGTGAGTAGAAAGAGTGTCGTAGTTACTGTCGTTTGAAAGTATATTGAACGACCGCAATACAGTATCGCATATGGCTATTACGTCCGCGATACAGTATCGCGGATAGCTATAACGTCCGCTAAACTGTGTAGCGGACACTGTTGACGTGACAAATAAGGACAAAATAACCGTCATTGCCGAAAAAACTGACGGGACAGGCCCTGACAGGTGTCAGCCTAGGGACGTTCGGTACACAGTATCGCGGACGTCTTTTTGGCTGTCTCCCATCAGGACTTTAATGTCCTCCGCCATACAGTTTAGCGGACAGGCGCGGAGGGGCAATTTGGTAAAAAAACCCGTCCGCCATACTGTATGGTGGACGACTGACAACTTTCGAAAAATGCGCGATCTGGCCCGTCCATCTTTCGAGATGGACGGTCAGATCGCGCTTGCAACTTCTCCTATTTTGCCCACGCTCTCAACGGATCAGCTCCCATATATATATATATATATATATATATATATATATATATATAATAACCCTAGGTTGGAATATTACCAAAAAGCCCCCTAAACTTTCGTTAGTTATTCTAATTTTTACCGGAAACTTTTTTTAATTATTACAAAAAGGCCCAAAATAGTTATTTACGATAAATTTTACGTGCTAGGATAATTTTAATGGGCTTGCTACATGACCCCGCTTCACTATTTGTCGCTAAAAGTTGTTAAGAAATGCATCGTTGCTATATATATATATATATATATATATATATATATATATATATATATATAAAATATCGTGGCAAAAAAATTAAAATTAATCTGTTACAAGTATTTCGGGGTTTGAAATGTTACAATATATCAAAGGTGAAGCGAAAACGATAGCAAGTCTTGGCAACGTCAGTGTTCGTGATTGGAGATTAATTTTCTTCTTTCATTAACGGCATTTTGGGAAGCCAAATATCTAGAAATTCTATGTTCTTTATAGATAGCGAGATGTGAAAATATTTCTCGAGGTATATATGTAACATTCGTGTGCACTTGTGAAGGAGTAACCAATGCCTTTCCCTATCTTTATGAGCATTAATGTCATCATTACGACTTTATCATTCCAACACCAACTATTAATAAGGATCAACATGACTACTTTAACTTTTCCAAATACTTCTATTCCAAAGTTTTACAGATCACAAAACTTAGTTCAATTCTTTATGTTCATATATTTATGGCCTCCTATTGATAAGAAATCATGTAGCTATAAAGCTTACTCATAGACCTCCTTATTGGAAATGGCCCTCTCACTTTTTGGTTTTCTTACGATCTAGAGGGCAAATGACAATTCTTAGAATGACAATTCTACGAATGACAGTAGAGATATTTTGAGGGGATCTTCGGAAGATAAAAATGATGCGTTTGTTGGCACTATGTTCTGGTTACCGATGAAAATTGACGTTAGAGATGACAGTTGAATCTCGACAATAGCTACCGCGGCAATTTTCTTAATAACTCTCATGTTCGACAAATTTGGTGATGACAACTATCTAATGCCAAGTTTTGGGTGCGATGAGCAATAACTACTGTGGTGATTTTTTCCACAACTTTTGTGTTGGGCGAATTTGGCGAAGGAAACTATGGCCCCGTACGCTTACCATATTCGTTTTCTGTTTTTAGCAATGATGATGAAAAATATTCTTTTTTTTGCGTACTTTTACCATTTTATGTTTTTGTTTTGGATAAAATTATTCAAATAGTAACAAAAAACTGAAAAACTGAAAACACCTAAAAGGTGTTTTCAACTTTTTTCACTCAAACTTAACCCAATATAAGAAAAAATAAGAGGCCGGTGGTTTAACTTTAGTCGGTGGCAGTCAAAAGAAACAAGCAATGGAAAATGAATAGACTAATAAACTTTGTCCGACTCACACTCACTTGCGAGTCAACAGCAAGTCGTCGACCTTTCCCTTTATAAGCCAGAAAGTCCGAATACTGCTCTCACCCTCACACACACGCACGACCAGTGCACTCTCCCTTTTCTTCACACTTTCGTCTTTTCCTTCTGCACTAGGACTAGGACTAGGACTAGGACTAGGATGCAAGGCAGTAGACTGAACACCTTCAACTCAGCTCAGGTACATCTCGACGGCTTCTTCAATCTGTTTGTAACTCCGTTTGGCGTGAATTAAATTTTTTTGCGCTTACTTTCTGCAATCGTGATTAACCAATTTTTGTGTATTAAAGGCTGGAACTAGTGAGCATAAATTTTGACGTGTAAGAGCGAGAAAATGCTTCTTCTTTGTAATTAAATGATGTTCGTTGATTGTATATTGGAACCCAAGAAGAAGAAAGAAAAAGAAATGTAAGAAGAAATATGCCTTTTCCCACTGTTATGTTCAAGTGGAGTTAGGATGGTGTTGATGGGAAGAGAAAAGGTGTGTCATGAGGTAAAAAGGCATCGGAAATGGGGAACAAATTAAATACTCAGTTTCCACGTGATGTGGAAGTTCCGGTGCGGTGGATGGGATGTTTCGACTTATATTAGTATTAGTACATCCGGGCGGGGCATGGTGGAGGAATATGATTGCATCATTAGCCATGATAAGCAAGCATGATTAACTGTGTGGTTACTACTGCCTTAGAATTTCAGTTCATCTCATTTGATTGCTGCTTATTTTCTGTCTGTCTGGAACGGGGAAAATATACAAATCTGAGGTGCGTCAACTACACTTCTCTTGCAGTTCGTGCATTGGCACCCAGAAAGTCGGGCAAGGAGAATACTTTCTTGCCTGCGTCGTGCAATACCTGGCGTCTTGAATCCCTATGCCAGAGTTATCCAGAGGTGGAACAAGTTCTTCCTCGTTTCCTGCTTACTGGCGATTTTTCTCGATCCTTTATTCTTCTTTTCGCTGTCTTTGCAGCAGGTAATGATGTATTCATTTTCTTAACAATGTTTAAATACGTATGAAATATGCCGTTTTGGATAGATCTTTGAATTTATAATCGGACATATTCTTTTGCTTTTGGATAGATCTTTGAATTTATTATCGGACATATTCTTTTGCTTCCATGTGTGCGACTGAAAGAAAACCTATCGATACGTCATCAATATCTATTTCCCATAGTATCACCAACTATATCATCTAAGCCTTTTTCCTGAACTAGTTGGTGTTCGCTCCATGAATCTTCTCTTTTTTCTCTTCTCCCCCCATCTAATTACATGTTCTCCATAAATTCCAAGCAATCGACTCTTTACTCGCTACTCCTCCACTGACTTCATCCAGGATGAGACTCTAGATTCCGTTGCATACACACGAGTGACGTCTACCGAGTTCACATTGAGAACTTACAGCTCAACTCATGGGGCCACCTCAAGGAGACCACTCTCGCACTTACAAGTCATTGCTATTCAAGTATATCCTCGGTCTAGCCCTATCTTGTCTTACCAGGGCAACTAAAGGTGTGCATTGGGCGTGAAGAAACTATCTCCTGAATCTCACATTTTACTCAATTGGTGCGAACCCACCTTCCCGCAAGCCTCCCTTCGTATTCTATCCATGCTTGTGCAGCACTCGGCCACCTAAGTGTTTGCATTTCTGTTCCACTCATCTTATGTGCATGGATGTTTTTCAGTTGCCCAACTCTGAACCATAAAACTTCGCTAGCTTCACTGCCGTTCTTCATAACTTTTCCCCAGTTTGAGAAGTGAATTATGGTTCGATAGCACTCCAGAAGCCGACCTCCAGTTTACCCAACCTGCTAATACCATATAATTGTCCACCCTTTCCAAGTGTGATTTCTATGGCAATTCCTGATAAACCTCTTCCTCCTTGTCCGTACATTTTTAACTAATCAATGGTAATAATAGTGTATAACTACATCATATTTAGTTTATTCGGTTTGAAGTTCTGGGGTCGGCATATAGGTTTGCTATTGAAGAGGCTTTCGATCATTTCAGATGGGGTTTTCTTTTTGATTCTTTGAAAAGAATGGGTTTTGCAGCAAAATGGCAGAATTGGATGCTTTCTTGCATTTCTTCTGTGAGCTTCTCAATTTTGATTAATGGCTCTCCAGAGAGGTTTTTTTTTTCTCCCGACGTTCTCGAGGTCTTTCTTAAGGAGATTTCTTGTCTTCTTTTCTCTTTATCATTGTAATAATGAGAGGCCTTAGCAGAATTTTGTCCAAAGGTGTGAATCTAGAGTGATCAAGGGCTTCTCTATGGGAGTTTTGCACGGATCCAGCCTGGAGTATCCCACCTTTTATTTCTGATGCCAAGTGATGTTTCATGAGGCAGATAAAAGGCGATTTTGAGTTTGATATCTCGTTTATCCTTCTATATTCGAGGGTCCTTGGGTTTGAAAGTAAATCTGAGTAAGTGTAAACTCATTTCTGTTCCTGTCGGTGATAGTCAAGATACTGATTCTTTAGCATCTATGCTTGGGTGCAAAAAGAAATCCTTCCCAGTTACATATCTCAGTTTGTCCCTTGGTGGTGGAGTGACTAAGCGGTTCGAGAAGAAGCTAGCTGGTTGGAAACGTCAATACCGTTCTAAGGGAGATAGACTTACTTTAAGTCAAAACTTTAGCTAATCTCTCTGCTTATTTTATGTCCTTTTTACCCATGACGTTCCTTTTCTTATTCCTAAGTCGGTAGGAAGTATTCCTTGTAAAGCTCCAGCCTAACTTCTTGCAGAGAGGCATCAGTGATGAAATCAAGTATCTTCTGATGTCCTGGAAAAGGATTTGTTCCCCTTTTGAGTTTGGTGGCTTAGGGATACGTGACTTCAACATACTGAATAAGCCTTTTTGAGTAACTGGTTAGTAAAGGTTTGGCTCCGAAAGGAATACTCCGGGAGTGATGCTATTGCAGCTAAATGATGTTTTAGAGTAGAAATCTCCTTAGGTCGTGAGGTAAATAAAAAGAGCTTCTGTTGTCGTATTAGTGGCATGGGTAGTTTGGTTAATTTTGGTTCTTGGGTTTAGGATGCAATTTCTCATCTGAAGACTTGTGGTTTACTCCTTTTTCTGGGAATCATAGAGATTAGAGTTTACCCAATCAAAAGTTTGTGCAGTTCTAAGCAAATATGTGGAAGTCTCGACTTATTTTATCATGTACATGAAGTAATTGAACAAAAAATGGTTAGAAGCTACTATTTGATAAAAAATTTGAGAAGAGAAATTTGTATCTTACAGTACGCGATATGATATGTAGTATATTGTACTGATGTTTCGTTGCCTCAGTGAGAAAAAAATGATTTGTCAACTTGATGGGGTAATATGTTGCGCTAGACCAAAATACACAAGTAGTAGTGAGGGCTTGATTGCCAGGAAATTTTGATAGACGTGTTTAAAATGGAGAGAAAGAAAGAAAAGACTTCATGTAACCGCTTCCAACTAGTTTGGACTGAGTTTTACTAGAGTTGAGTAGAAGGCATTTCTGTAAGTCATTTCTATGGTTGCAGATTTTTCAGTTGCCATTACCTTTGCTATTAAGCTTAACATAATGTATATCTCTTGTTTATCATCTCTGCCTTGCCTAGTTGTTATTTTGTGAGTTGAGCATTTTGTGCTCCTAAATTCACATTTCACGTATTGGAATCAGGATAACAAGTGCATGGTAATTGATTGGCCCATAACCACACCACTTCTGGTTCTCAGAAGCATGAATGATCTTGTGTACTTAACTCATATGCTTCTTCAGGTAAGCTATCACTTACTTCCTTCTTTAAATCCTTTTTCTCTGCTGTCATAATTTTGCGTTCTTTTTAGTTGTTCCTGCATTACTTTGTCATTACTAGCATCTAACTTCCCTCAGCTACATCTTTATCATGGTCTATATATCTACTCATGTAACCTGAAAAAGAGAAGCCACAGCTTTAGATATTCAATGTGACGGTGATAGTCATACCATGTTGATGTTTTGGGAAAACCTTCTCATTCCCTCAGAGTTTAACAAGATACATATGGTAGGTGAGGCTTGATTTTAGGGTTGTCAACACCGACAGTGATTCATCGGAATCATCCCAGGTCTAGTTGTTATGAGGTAGTAAGAATTACAACCAGCCCAATTTAAACATTGGCAGAGAGTAGACTCCACTGTTCACACATCGATAATCAGAATATAATTAAGTACCTGCCAGTTGAAGAGGGTTTCCTGCTGTTGCGAAAATTCAAGCAGGAATGGGATGCATTAGGTCTGCACTTTTGTCAAGAGTGTGTTTGAAGCTTTTTGCAGCAAAATTTAAACTCTCCTTGCTAAAGGGCATATTGACACAATTCATGGAGCCGACTTCAACTTGTGGACTTACAGTTTCGAATGAAAGCATGCCGGAATTGCGAATTTCGATGGTTGAATTCGCGCTCTTCTGAGGTCAAGGCGTGCATTGCTGCATGTTTGGCCTAGTGACCAGTAGGAGAAGTCCACATGGTCCAGTGTGGTGCTGGATCACGCTGAGTTGCTTGGCTTGATTAAAAAGTGCCTCAAAATTGTAGCTTAAAGGATTTAAAAGCACGACGTACTGGTTACAGCCACTATACCACCACCTTGCTGGTGTTATATTCTGCAAGACATAGATTATATATCATCAGAGCTTATGGAGTTTCTATCTATCTTAAAATCGTAATCTTGCCTAAGGAAATAAAAAGAAAACTCAGTTAATAACTTTTGACCTATACATTAAAAAGTACCAACACACACTCTCCCCACCATGCTTTCAACTTTGAGCATTTTCAAGCTTGCCGCTCTCGCTTTTGCACTCCGCTCTCGCTCTGCGCTCTGGTGCTTAGGTTACAAACACGATCCTGTTGGAAAAATATCGACAAGGCTTACAAAAGGTTCTTTAGAGATGTTTACTAGCTAGGTATGGGGTGGGGTGGGTGCTCAACCATCAGGCTGTGGAACAAGTCGTCAAGTAGCATCTTTTTCTGCACTATATAATTTACTTGGAAGAGAAAATTCTACTTGGATTACTTTATCCTAAGAGCAACGTCAAGTTTAAGTAGAAGCAAAATCACTGTGTTGCTTTGTTTTTTAAGAAACATTTAGAAAAACCGTTGCTGAGCAGCTCTAAAGGTGGTGTTTTCTTGAACTATTTAAGCAATTCTAACATTGTTTTTTAGTTTGTGCAAAAATAGGCTCATTGCAGTTAGCATCAAATTCATGGGATAAATAGGACTACTTACTTCAAAAATTCTGCTGGCTATGTATGCTCAATCCAGGCATGAATTATCCCTTGAAGTGCTTTTTCTAAGGCATTGTCTCTCACTATTTTCTTAAACAGGTGGTTTTCTGCTAGTTTAATCCCATTACTGTACCTGTGAAACATCATACCTGCGGTTTTGATGCATTTCTTGTTTAAACAATATCTAATCAAATCAGATTATGCTCTTCTAACTTTATTGTTTAGAGGCTATTAGAGTTTTACAAGTGTTTGACATCGAATTTTCTACTGTATCGAGTGAGTTCATAAGAAATCACTACTGTGCTTAATAATGACATTTTCGTCCTCAGGGTTCCAGTAGTAAGAGAATTACACTATGGATATAAAACTTTCTTGCGAACTAATCATATATGTTGGTACGAGCTTCCTTTTGAGTGGGCCAACACAACTCAACCTGTAGGATAAGAGCTTTGGTAATTTCTAAGTTGTTACATCGTACTTGTGTTATATTGTCTTGAGTTTTTGACACCTTACAATAACAATTGTGGCTTTTGCAAGTATGAAAAATTATGGGAATCAATGTAAATGGTGAAATTGTTTAAACTCCAGGATATTATTGTTAAAATTTTTGGGTTGATGGTCTATGAACTTCTCAGGCCGTATGCAACCGTGAGCTTTGGTACCGTGTTAAGGTACAAGTTGCTCTAGAAATTGGAGGGTGGGATCTACATGTAGTTCATTGCGCTAGTAAAGATCATAAGGTACAAGTTGCTCTAGAAATTGGAGGGTGGGATCTACATGTAGTTCATTGCGCTAGTAAAGATCATGTGCTGTGCACATGGAATATTGATTCTAGCATGAGTGAAACTATTTGTCGTCTTTCAGAGGCAACTAAGAACTACGAATACCTAAAACGACCTACAATAAAATTCATGTTGTTCTTGCGCATTTGTACTTTTTGTAAAAAGATTCTACTTTTAGCACCAATAATCGTCTTTCACATGAAGTTTTAATCTAATCTTTACTTCCACCTCGAAATATAAAGTCTCTCTATTCTTGATATATAATTTGCATACGAACTTTGTTACATGGTCTCTCCAGTTATAGGAACTGCTTTTCCTTCATCTTAATCTTTTTGTAGAACCAACACATGAATGTACATGAAAGGCTCTAAGAAAATTGTTTGAGATGTTTTACCACTTCGTTTTGTATGTTGTTCAGTGTTCAAGTTTGTTAACCTCATTAACTGATGCATACGAAAAGGATTCTGTTTATCAACCTACATATAAATTACTCAATAGAGCAAACAACATATGTTAAGGAAAACAATACATAGAATACATCATGGATGCTTACATGTTAAATTTTATCAGGGTTGAAGTTACATAAGTAGTAAAAACAAGAGTTAGGCTCTGTTTGACAACACCTTTTTTGGTTTTTAGTTTCCAAAAAAAAATAAATTAAAGAGCAGCTTAAATTTTTTTTTTTTACAAAAACAAGTGGGTGTTTGATAACCCATTTTTTATTTTGAGTTTTTTTTTGTGGTGGTTTGCGGTCGCGGTGGCTGCCGACGGTGGTGGCCAGAGGTGGCCGCCGGCCGGCGGGGGTCGCCGGAGGTGGCCATCGACCACCGGCGGCCGGAATTGGCCACCGACAACCGCCGATGGTGGTGGACGGAGGTGGCCGCCGACCGGCGGTGGGAGGGTGGTGGTCTAAAAAAAAAAACCAAAACTGAAAAAAAAACTCATTTTTTGAGTTTTTTTATCTTCTTCATTTTAAAAACTGGTTTTTTAAACTGAAGAAGAAAAAAAAATAGTTACCAAACACGACTTTTTTTTTCAATTTCCAAAACTGAAAAAAAACTGGAAAAAAAGCTATGTCAAACAGGGCCTTAGTTTTGGAGATCAGACCATCGAACATTAATTTAACATCGACATATACCACTCTACGTTTTGAGTTCCTAACCTTGGCACCTCCGCCTTTCTCAGTCTTGGCAATTCTTGGTGACATAGGTTCTTTTAGAGTGTGTTTCGATGTGAGATTTAAATTGAGGGTTTCACTTTGGGGAGGTACTTAGAAATTCCTTGAACATAATCTCTTGTTTGGATTGTACGAAAAATTTATGTAATTCTCGGAGGGATTTGAACCGGGAATTTGGGGCCTCCAAATCTACAGTTTTGAATAACTACTCTGGACCAGTTATTTGCCAAATCCCTTCAAAGAGGTAATTTGTAAAACCACTACATAACTTATGCCTACTTTCTAGGATATCTGCTTCCACCCTTTTAACAGCTTATTTGTTTTTTTTTTTCGTTTTTCAGGAAAGTCTTGAATCCATTAATACTCATCCAAACAAAGAATTTACAACTGCCCAGTAAGAATTCACAGAATATACTTAATGCATTTCAAAGTAAGGGAATTTGAAAGTACCCAGTATTTCAGAATTCCACATCTAAATACACTCTTAGAGTCACTTTCAAACATCGACATTCTTACACGCAATCACCCGCTATAATGCCTCCAATTGGCTCGGATGGTGAACGTGTGGGAGGGAAGGTGGTCTCATAGGTTCTAGCTTGAGGAGGTGCTCAACTTAAATTAACGGTTATAAAGTTCAATAAATAACACGAGTCTTCAATGTTGGCTTGTGCTTTTATGAGAAGCATTGGTCGTGTAGACTTATGTTAGTTTCCTAACTAGTATGTCATATATATTTCATGCAAGGCAAGACCTCTTCTACACACTAAATGCTAAGCCGGAGAGAATATTAGAGGGAGAAAACTTTTGTCGATTGGTAGGATTCTATTTTTAGTAACCATAACCTTGTCAACTTATAGGCTTTCCATGGTCTTAAAGATGAGTTATTTAAGACGAATAATGGATAGCCCGACTGTTGACTCGCATATCTAGCATACTAATTCTATAGGAACACTTTAACCTTCATCTCAATCTCCCCGTCAATCTTACTTAAGTCATCTCAACAACAACATTATTAAGTAATGAATAAATTCACCTAGCACTGTACTTAGGGGTTAGTTGCACTCAGCACCCCACACTTTTAATTTTGGCACCCAACAACTCATATCTTCAAAATCTTGGTGCCTGGTACCAGATGACGGTTAAGATGACGTTTGACCACACGTCAATTAGTTTTTTAAGGGCAAATGAGTCTTTTGCCTATCAAATGCACCTTGCATACGCGTCAGTTCCAAATGACACTAATAATTAACACCCCAAGCCCTCTACGTCATTTCCTCACTCTTCCTCTAGCCTGACTAAACCATCTTCCCACCCCCACAACCCACCCGGCCCTACCCCCCGCCTCCTATCTGTTGCTAACAACACACAACACACACCAAGCCCCAATCCCCTACACTAAGCACCTCCTCAACTCTCCTCATTTCCAAACCCTCCCACCACCCCCACCACATGTTCGAGAAAATGCCTCGTCCACTCCAATACCGACAAATACCCCTCCACTGTCGCCTCCTCTAACTTCAGCTTACACCCACCTCCCCCAACCACCTCCGTCAGCCACCATGTTAGCACCTCAGCCCCACCGACAATTCCTCCCTCAGCCCGTCCCACAACCCCACTCCATCGTACCATACACACTGCCATTAAATGAAAACCACTCCACCCCCCAAAAAAAAAAACACACACACACACAAAGATCGACCCATCACCATCTCCGCACCACCATCACCAGTCACCAGCATTGGATCTACTCTGCACAACCATAACCATCACAGCCACCAACCCTATCACTACTTTAGTTATGCCGTTGCTGCATCACCCCTGTGACAACCACAATAAGATCTACGCTGTACGACCACCATAGCCGCATCACAACCACCAGTGCCGCAACCAAAAACACCAAATCAGCATCACCAACGCCTCATCATCACCACCTCCACACGCACAAACACACACAAATTGATGCAAACAGAGTCGATCCACTATTTGAGCAGCTCGCCACCCAAATCCGGTCTATGATTCCAATGAACCAGCCGGTTTGCGAGACTCCAGTTCTGCCCAATAGTACTTGGAAACAATGGGGTCTCCCATATGGAAACTCTAAGTGCTTCGGGCGAAACTCCTTGCCCTTTCTTTTGAACAAAGAAGGGCTTGGGAATCCGCGTTGGCAGAGAAAATGAAACTTCCTTCTCTCTGGCCTTTTCTTTCTCAAGACAAAGCGATTCAGGACAATCCTCAAATACGCACCAAAAAGGAAAAAAGCTCTTCTTGCAAAAAAGCCTCATTGTTTTTCTTTCTTTCTACATTTCTATTTAAGATGCAACTTCTGTTTTGATCGAACCCCATTGCGGCTAAAGCATTGACAACCTAGCATAGATCTTTCCCTGGTCTTTGGAAATTTGAAATCTTAGGATTTCGGTTCTTCATTGATGGATGTCTGCTTTCTACGAAATTGCCCCAAATTGCTAACTGGTGGAAGGCGACTGTGTATTGAGATGTGTGTGCATGTGTACAGATCTCTGTGTGTGAGTATGTAAGTTTCTATATGTGCAAATTGCTGGTGGTGGTGGGTTCGTGGTGTTGGGGTAGTGGGGTGGTTGTGGTTGGTGGTGTTGGAATGATGTGTTTGGTGGTGTTGGAATGATGTGTTTGGTGGTATTGAGGTGGTTGGAGTTGAAGGGGTAAAGAAAGAAATTGGGGAGACGAGGATATAAAAATTGAAAAAATAGTGGCTGCCAATCGTTACAAACCCAGTCTAGTGACAACTAAATGTCGGTCAAAATTTTTAGTGGCTTTTATTTAGTGATGTTAAAAAACTACTACTAAGAATTGCCACTTAATGTGTAAGCAAAAATGTTACTAACTATATTTAGTGATTAGTGTACCAGAGATTGTAGCTATCTTTCATTGCAAAAACATTACTAACTGTATTTAGTGATCATTAGCTGTCGCTATATGAGAGATTGTAGCTATCTTTCGCAATTAGGTAATATCACAACCTTATCCTTAAAAATCAGGGAGATTCCATGTGGACGCCATGTTAGATGCCATATGGACACTATGTAAATGCCACAGGGATGCCATCTTGGACACAATAAGAAAATTGGCTAGTTTGCCCCTTGAAAAAGTAACAGATATATCGTGAAAAGCCATCTTGACCGTCATCTGGTGCTGACAACCAAGATTTTGGAAATACGAGGTACTGAGTGCGCATCGGGTGCTGAGTGCAATCGACCCCTAGTGTGACGCTCCCGACCCTGAGATGAACCTTCTGAGACTTTCAAAATATTCCTGCTTACGAGAAATATAAACCAAAATATTCTACAAAAATATAACCTCTCCCAGAAGCTACTTAATCAAACTATTACAAAGTTCTTATTCTCAAGTCACTAAGAATAGTCTTAAATTAAAGAATAATTCCAAGCTCATTCAGGTATTCAATTACATATAGTTGAGTAAACATATGGAACTGAAAGTGCAAAGATGATAAATAATCTTAGCATGCCAAATAATCTCATTTCGGAATATTAACCCATGAAAGATCAAAACAAAGTCCAAGGAACATATTCAATTGATTGAACTACTAGTTAAATACGATACTACCACGTAAGACGTGACTGTAAATCACGTTAACCTAAGCACACAAAGGTTCTAAGTTCAAATCACACTGGTAGCAACTGCCATATCATGTCATGGTGTCACATTAACCTACGGGTTCTAAACATTAGTTCAATTCAAAGGGGGTCCAATGGACATCAAAATATCGCGGAGGCATATGAGCCACGGATTATCAATATTTTAAATCTAAAAAAGGATGGCTTAACAATTTCAAAAAATACTCGATAATAAACTCAACTCAAAGACGACGAAGACACGAGTTCAAGGAAATGAAATCGCTTGGATCCAAGTTCGCATGAGCACAAAATTATTAAATAATGAGTTATGAGCCAAAAAGGTTAACCAAAGTGTAAGAACTAGTTACAAACTGACACATTGCACAGCTAGCCAAAAGCTTTAAGCGTAATTGGGTGCAAAGTTGCATCAGTAAAAGAAAAAGGGAACTACCGTATGACCAACAAATAAATGGCCACAAAATTCAGACGAAAAGGGACCACCAAACCGTCTGGATATGATTTTCCTAGAACATTACGGTTCAGCCAAGAACTTAAGGATTGGTAAATATGGTAACGGGCATTAAAACAACAATCAGTAGAAAAAGACCTTAGACAAGAACAATGAATTCTGAATTATCGCTACCACAGATTAGACGAAATCATTCTAATAGTGTATCAATCTCGAATACTTTAACAATATCAATTCTAACGGAAGCAGCTGTTTTATATGTAACTCTTACCTCAATTATGCAATAACATTGCAAATGTGTGTAAGCCACCAATAAATCGAAAACCTAAATTATTGAATCAACCCACTTATTTTTTTTTTGAAAAATACAATTCCAATTTGATTTTGATCCTCCTTACTGTTAAAGTGGGTTTAGGATTACTTACCCATTATGGGTTGAAATTGCAATCCTCAAAACCCTAGGTTTTCCCTTCTTTTATTCTATGTAACCAACACTGAAACTATCGGTAAAATTGAAATTGACTAGCCCTTAATTCTCTAGGATTGGTAAATAACCAAAAGACCCCAAGGATATATTACTTATTCAAAACTATTTTAAATAGTTACTAAGACTACGAAGATAGCTTAAAATATATAGCAATTAGTTATAGATTATTTGGGGTCTTACACCTAAGACGCCTAAATATGAGGTGTTGTGTGAATTTATTCCGTTGGGTAAGCACACTTCAGCCTTTTCTAATTCTTCTTTCTTAATCTCCTCGTCAATTTGTTGATGTCATTCTAAGAGCAACATTTGTTAGGTATGCACACTTTAGTCCTTTTTCTTAATCTCCTCTTCTTTTAGCCAGCTTTAATTTCCTATAAGCCAATGCAATCTTGTAAATAGAGTATTGTAATGATTGACTACTATAAGCACATCTACTATCAGATAAGATGCTACTTAAGTATGACTCCCCCCCCCCAAGTTAGTAGACATAATAAAGGCTTTTTGAAGCTTGTAGCTGGAGCTAAAAAAGGTGATCAAGTCAGCAAGTGACTACCACGTAGCATTGCAGAATTGAGAACTTACCATATTGAGTTACATTCGTGTGTTCAAAAATCAAATGTAGCAGATTAATACATAGATTTTCTACATTGTTCAATATCAAGGCGGTTGTAATTTTTTTTCTCTTTTTTGGGGTTGAGGCATATGGGGTTGAGGATTGGGCAGGGATTAAATAGATAATCGATACATAATTATGACAGGAAGACGTAATGATGCATATCTAAAGCAATCAGAAAAAAACATGTCAAATGCTAAGCTAAGTTTCTAGCATTGCTATATGCTCTAATAAGTTTATAGTATTGCTATTATTTAACTAATCGAATTTGATGATAGGTTTTGGATTTATGAACGAAGATTCTAGATTCTCAGCTAATTCTAGCTATTTCTCATATTTGTTGTAATAAGTATATTAGTATTGTTACTACCACATTAGTTCAACTTGCTAATAGTTTGGAATATACAATGAATGAGAAACTGAGAAAAGGAATCTTATTAACATGGTCTATGTTTATATAAGCGCTGCCTTGTATGAGTTCTAGCTTGTAAATGACATGTTTTTGGTGTTAGCTTATTAGGAAAGTAGATGTGTGCTAGTGTGTTCCTTAAGTTTCTATAGTTGATTAAGTTATTGCTCTTGCAAATTTTATGTTGTTTTGTCAGTTTGAGCATACCAAGTATTGAACTACATTAAGAAACTTAATGTTGAAGAAGTTTGCTAAGACGATGCAATCAGAACTCATCCAACTTCGGTTTTATAAACATTGTTTATGTGTAAAATTCCGATAACTCGTTTATGTGCAAGTCATTTCTCTGTAAAGAAAATCTCTATACGAAAAAAGAAAAAAAGGATAGAAACTCGTGACAATATATTTAATTAGCTTAGGGGTAAAGATAACCATAGGTACGTCGTACATCAGAAAAATAAGTTTCTGGCTGGTTTTCTATTTTATCAACTTTGCTGAAGAAGATATACTATCTATGGTTAGCACACTTGATAGTTTCTTATATGAAATTTAAATTTAAAGCCAAAAATACCCTTCATTTATTAAATGCTAAAATTCATTGCTTTATGAAAAGAAGCTTAAAGCGCACTTAAAGTAAAAAACACCCCTTAATTTTTTTTATAAACAATAAAACTCAAAAAGGATATGTCAAGGAAGATGCTTAATATTGTACTCAAAGTAAAAAACACCCTCAATTTAAAACACCACTTGAATTAAAAAAAGGGTATCTTGAGAGGGGGGGGGGGGGGAGGAACAGTTTAGCCATTTAAACCCGCCCTTGCTTTATATACGATATAGATTAACTAGTAGTAGGTACATAACCAATAAATATACATTACTGGCTTGACAGTCAAGCTTTTGCCAGAAGCGTCTATTTTTATAAACAAGACAGAGTACAGACACACACAAAAGGCTTTAGGTGGAAGAAAAGTAAGATTGTGCTTGAGAGGACTAGTAATAAAGTTAAGTATGCAAAACCGGTGATTTATAAGACTTGAGTGACAAATTAGTGGGATTTGAGCTGCATGATGGTTTCTAAAGACCTTGAACTAGCGTACTAAAAGGATAAATTCCGTCTATTTTCTTTTAAGTTTGAAGCATATGTTGTTATATGCATTGCGTTTCTATTAAGTGGTGTCAATGTATCTAGACATTTATGTAGTATATTGATGAGTGTGTATGTTCACTAATGCTCTATGGGAATGAAGAATCTGAGAGAGTACTATGTTTTGCATAAGTGTTGCTCACTTTTATCCTCCTTATCTTGGTGGCAACCTTGAGTTTTCACGTGTCCTCTTCCTCTCTCTACCAACTCGCATCACATGTCAAATAAATCCAGCATAATATCTCACTTGCAGAGCATCCCAAATAGGGCCTGTCAGAAACACTTTATTGTAATATACTTGTGTATACATATATCTATATACGCTCGTAAGAATCACGTGCTTTGCACGCAAAATAGTGATTCCAAATAAAAAGATTATACACCTTAGTAAAACGATAATTAAACATAATTGGTATGATTATTCAATTAAACTATGGTAAGTTAATAATTACGAAGTTCTAACCAAAGACTCGACGTGTTGGAAGTTCATTGAAGAAAACACGGTCTTACTTTCAAATACAAAGTGCTAATGTCAATTACGACCAATATATAATTTATCATACCTTTTCTTTTGTCACATCAACTTACTATTAAAGAAAATCCAGATTGTTCCATGTACATATCTTGTTACCCAAGGTATATTGACATTGTCATCAGCTTAAAAAATATTTGATTCCGACCAAGCACTACAAGTATGACTTTGCAGTACCAAAAGTAAAGGAAGTGTCCTAAAGATAATTTAACAGACATAAATTGTAATGTGAAGTGTATATATTGGAGTTGTTCAATTTCTTGTAAAACAAATTTTGTGGCACATATATAAGTCTAAGAAGTAAAAGAAAAGAAAAGAAAAGAAATTTGATAACTAAAGTGATATCAACAAAAGTTTAAAATTTGTGACCCAAAGAGTATCGCTGAATGTAAAATGTCCATGGGAAGGAGTTAGAAATAATAAATGTGTATCAAATTTTATAAAATGGAAGGAGTTAGAAGCTTTAATGTTGCGTCGTTGAAACCAAGAATTAAATGAATTCAAGAGATAATAGGGCACATAAAAATTCACTTGATTGGACAACAAATCTAGTAGCTACAACTTTTAAGGATCTTCCTAAAGTTTCTATCATTCACGACTTTTGGCATCATGAGTTATCCATCTTGTTTCTTTTTGTGTAGAGTGAATAGCACCCCCCCCCCCCCCCCCCTCCACCCATTTTATTTTCTTTTGGCAATGATATAATCCTATTACAATTTTTCTCTTATTTGAAAACTGAAGTACAGAGTAGGTCCTCCTTCAATTTTTCAAGTACAATTTGTCCAAAGCCACGCTCAATCTTAGTGTTACCTTCTTTTATTTCTGTAAACAGTTTACAGTGTACTTTATAGCTATTTTACTCTAAAGTTCTATTTTATTTTTACTGAACATAACCATGTTGATCTTAGTAGTACAAGATAGATATTATTTTGCATGTAACTTAGCATATATTTGTCACAAGATTTCTTTTTATCAAGAATTCATGATAATACTGCACCTACTCAAAAGCCAATATGTGTGTGCGCGCGCGTCATTTTGTAACATATACTACGAAACAAATCGTGTGAATTGAACGTGAGAAAATGATAATGAATGAAGTAACCTAATAATGTTCACAAACCTAACTTTTTCAACCTATATGCATACTTTCTACCATTATAATATAATTACAAACTCCACAAATGTTCATCTAATAATAGTTTCTAGCCCTAATCATTGACTAAATAATGGTAGAAAGTACGCATGTAGATGTTCTGACTCAATCGAACATGTAGATGTTCTGACTCAATCTTGTGTAGGTCAAATATGCGAAAGTATAATACATTAGCCGGTCCACCTAAAATAGATATAAAAAAAGAACATGACAGTACATGGACTTAGGACAGGTTCTTTACAGAGTATAGGAAATTAAGGTGTTCTTTTTATCAACTTCGATATTAGCAAGTTTTAATACTAGGTTGTGATAGGTTTTCTTTCAGGACGAGTATAGATTGAGATCAAATTTATACGGTGAGGCTAACTTCGTCCCAGTTTTGGTTAAATTGATACGACGTACTATTTTGTTAACAGCAATAGAACATAAAAATTTAGCAATTTTAGCCTCACCCTTATAAAAGTCGAAAACACTCTTAATATCTTTAAACCTTATAAATTTAAAAAGTTTTTTCTTTTGTATATAAAAAATGTTTAGCCATTTAACTCATTGGGATCATTTTTATATGGTGAGGCTGGACCCATAGCTGTTTTGATTAGTTCACACTCTTTTGTCATTAAAAGATGCGTCAGTGAACTTTTAACCCTCTTTAGCGTCAAAATACTTAAACTTTAGTTAAAAATGTTGTAAGTTAGCGTCACTGTGTTAAAAGTCAAAAACACCCTTAATGTTTGTAAACTTTAAAATTTCAAAAATTGTATGTTTAAGGAAAACTATTTAGCCATTTAAACTCTTAGGATCTTTTTATACGTTGGGACTAGAGCCACACCCATTATGGTTAAAGTCGTACGCTTTTGTCACTAAAAATGCATTAGTGATCTCTTAAGCTCTTTAGCGACCAAATGTTTAAATCAATGCAAAAAGGTTCTAATTTAGTCTCATCTTTTTAAAACTCATAAACATTCTTAGTTTTTAAAAATCTTTCAAATTTTACAATGGTATTTAAAGGATTTTTTTTAATCATTTAACCCTTTGAATATCAAAACTTGAGAGTTTCCAAGCTAAAAAAAGAAGAAAAGAAACGAAAATCATTAATCATTTGAGCATTGCAATGGGAGTCTTTATCAATCTGGTTTCACCTAACCCGATCACTCTCAAGAGGGAGTATACAAAAACTATAACCATATTATCATGATAATATTTGGTATTCAAGCTTTAGTGGAACACACAAAGACAATAAACATCTGAAGAATGTGCCTTCATGCTCATTAACACGAAATTAGGATTATTTGTTTGTCATGATCCCAAATTATAATTAGGAGCAGAATGGTATGATCTAGCAATTCTAAGTCATGATTACATATATATTTCAAAAATCCTAGAAAACTCTAATTTTACGATAGCTGTCTTACACCAATATGGCCCTATTTAAAACCTAAAATTAAACTTTAGTTTTAAATAGCTTCTAAATATACTGTATTGAAATTTATATACATGCACAACAGTTCAAATCTGTAGTGTTGTGACAACACACCAATATGAAAGAAAATTAAATTTATTGCATTTCGCCTAAAAGATTACTGAAAGCTCTGTTATTTGCATGGTGTTTTCTTTGATTGAATTTGATGTACCGAATGTAGTAGCTCTATGTTAGTTTAATTTTAATGTGAATGGAGGTATGTTTTGGTAGGTTTTTTTTAGTAATTATAGAACATGTAGAAGTTTAAAGGTGATTTTATACGATTCCATATGGCTTTTTTCCCTTTTTCTTTTTAGCAAATATCAAAACAACCCTTTACTATGATAAGAATATATGTCTTCATGTGGGTAATTTAATGAAAGAGGTTTGATATCCCATGAGAAGTCAAAAACACTTATTTTAGTAAATGTCAAAAAACCCTTAAGAATATATGTTTTAATGAGGGTGTTTAATGAAAGATGCTTTAATCATATAAGAAGTCAAAAACACCATTGTTTGTAATGAAAGGGTACTTTACGGGAAATAAAGGTTTAAGACAAAAGCAACCCCTACTCACCCCTAACCTTTTATGAAAAGTTGAATTAAATAAGGGTATTTCAATGAAAAAAAAAGGATTAACCATTTAACCCCATCTGTGCTTTTATATATGTATAGATGTAAATAGATATATGTTGCCCATCCTTTTACAAGGTTGGGATGGGCTCTAAACCCCTCTTAGACCGATCACGTGTCATGTGGATGGTCCAAGATGTTTTTTTCTTCTTTTAAAAAATTAAAGCTAGTGCACCACATAATTTGGCGCCAAGTGAAAACTACCAAAATACCGCTATTCTCTCTCTCTCTTGCCTTCTTTTTCTGCTGTTCTTTCCTTTCCACACACACTCTCTCTTAACCGTTTAGTTTCCATCTTCCTTATTACTCTCTCTTTTCCTTCCCTCTACCACCACTAACAGTCCAATATAACCACTATTAGCGCTGATTTTGAGACCTTAAAGAACAGAGGGTCGATCAAAAATCAAATGCGAACAAACATCCATCGACACTGAGTTTTTTGTGTCGATGTTTACTTTATGATTATGGGGATCCCGTCTCCGACCAGACACCTTTGAGATCGTTAATTACATCGTCGAACAAACTAATGGCAAAAACCTCCGATTCTAAATAAGGTAAATAAAAAACCAACATGAATTGTAAAGAGACGAACAAAACTTTATTGAGGACGGGATTAACCCTTGAATTACAGAGTTTTCCACCGACCGATGGTTGGAACCCTATACCTGTAAGCTATAGTGCTTGAAGGTTTCTGTAGAGCTTCTGTTTTCTCTTTTTCCTCTTTTTGTCTCTGACTCTTTTTTGAAACTTCTCTCTTTTTCTCTTTACGTAGGATTTGTCTCTTTTATAGAGGCTTCCACAGGAATCTTTTGAAGCTTATCAGGTTGTTTCTCCATATAAGTCTTCCTCTATTTGACTTATCCTCTCCAGAAGATAATTCAATCACGCGATGAATACCCCTCTTTTTGGTTTTGGGCTTCAGACTTTTAAGTAAAGTTGGAATGCTTCGAACTTAAAGTGTTCAAAACCTCAATGGCCCATCGATTTACAAAGTCCATCTTCGAGTCCACGTGTGAGTTCAAACTTCATTGGGGTTCGCCAACAAAACCTTTGAATTTCAGCCCAACGATCGATAGTAAACCTTGTGCACCTTTATTTAATCTTCAATCCAAATGGTATGGATTTGAACTTTGATAAAGTCCGAAACCTACTTGCCTTAGTACGAATTCAAAATAACTTTTGGGTTGAAATTTACATGCCAACAACCACAACTATCAAGGGCCTTGCCTCCTCCCCCAAAGCTGCAAATATCATCCCATTACGGCCAAAACCGTTGCCACAAACCACTAAACGACCACCGCCACCACCGACCCATCCCATATACTTTTCTTTTGCGCTCTCTCTTTGCCACCACCACCACCATGACACTGCTATTGCCACAACCATCATTACCACAAGGGTAACGCCCCAAACCCATGGGTTCATACACGTCATTAAACCAAAATCCTATCATCACGTCCATGACGTAACTATTATAAAGGTAGAACATAACATCTAAAATACTGTAAACATAATTATCTAAATCTCAAAACTTAATTCCAAAATAATCCAAACCTTAAGTACAATCCCTTGAGATTAGCTATTTGAAACCAAAGTGAATACAAAACTAACTAACTAATAATTCGTCTAAAGAAATCATAACCTCTGCTATTCTCAATATCAAATACCAAAGCAATTCCACTGTCGTACTAACATTGCGCCCTTCGTGATTCTCTTGGCCTAGAAGAGGAAGCAAATGAAAAGCAAATGGGTGAGCACGAATTGCCCAGTAAGAGATCTTACACAGAGGGCTGAAAACGAATACAAAATTAGAGTTATCGAGTAGAGCCAATAAATAAGAATTTAGATAACTTAAATCAAATTTCACAAGAGTAAAAAAAAGTGACCTAAAGAGGGTTAAATAATGTTAAGCCGAATATCAAACACAATTTATCAAATCTTGTGGGTGTCATATACACAATTGCATATTACTAAGCATCCCAAATCATCGTTATATCATGTCGAATATCGCAGCCAGCGCGTCACACAATTGTTTATTGCTAAGCATCACAAGTTATGGTCCTACCATGTCAAATATCGCAGCCGGCGCATCACAAAAAAGTCACGTTTCTCAAAAGTGACTTTCAAACACAAATATCACCCACAATGTAATTTGATTACTATATTGGATATAAGTAAAAAAATAGCTATTGTAGACTCAAAATGAAGAGGATGAAAATACGAATCCGACGAAACCAAATCAGCTCAATCAGAAATAGGGCGAGAGAGATATCGTCAAAAGAAATTTTGAGATGAAAACTAAATGCACGAAAATTGAGGGAGAAAAAGCAGATTGTTAACAAGCAAAGGGCCACCAGAATCGTGACACGTGGCAAAGGAGTACATGATTGAACCTAAATCTGGGTAGAATGCCATCATTTAATTCAAGACAAAGTAATCAAATAATGTTAAAGAGCCAATAGAAAAGAGACACGTGGAGTCAATAAGTTGGAAAATGAAGGAAGGCCTTGTTGGCCGTGAACAATAACGATGCGCTAAAACAATTGTGATGTGAACGACATCTTCCAATAAAAAGAACAGAGAATTTTCTAAATTGTAAGGAATCAAAAAAATAAAAATCAAAAAATTATAATAAGTGTGATGATTAATAATAAGTTCAAAGGAAACTATATTTTTGGAATCAAGCGATAGCACATAATTCTTGTGTATAAAACAAAAAGATGGCGTAAGAATCCTTACCTCAAAGTAGTGAATATAACATTAAAAAATCTCCCCTTTATTTTAGATCAATCATAACCTTTTTGCTTGAATACCCAAAAGAATGCACTAGCTCGTTTCTCTTTTCTCTCCTTTGTCTCAAAAAATATGAAGATTGTTATGTCTTCGACCTTCTTATATAGTTTGCTAATGTAATGTTATACTTGAAGTCCTAATTGATAGTGTACTTATAACACAACTAAAAGTCTTCATTGCAAATATAATCACAACATGACTTAAAGTCCTAATTCAAGTCAAAACATCTCTTTTAATGTCTAATTTAATCACACTAAATAATACCAGATATTAATTTCATCACTGAAAGGACTTCCAACTAAATTCTCGAAGGTCCATTACTTAAGTCTAAATATTTGTTTCTAATTAGTATTGACATAACTACCTAAAAATCCGGGGTATTACAACAAGCACCACCAGCCCCATCACCGCTCCGATTGCCATCGATCTCCCTACACCCTGCAGCATTACCCCACCACTGCACTTGCATCAAAACCAGCCCCATCAAAACAAGCATTACATCCTGCAGCGTACTCTATTCAGATCTACACAAGCGCTGTCGCCACCATTTCACTGGTGTGCATCAGCATTCATCTCCTACATCTACACTATCTACTGTCCGTCACCTTCTTCGACCCACCGCTGTCGCCGTTTTCGTGACTGCCGCTTATTGTCTTTATCAATCTCACCACCATCTTCTTCTACGGAACACCGTCTTTTTCGCCTCCTGCAAGATTTGAGTTCTGTTATGTATATTTTGTTCGATGTAGGTTGCGTTTTTGACTCTTTCTTTGCACACTATTTTCATTATTTTTTTGAACTGTGGGTTCATTGAACTATGATGGTATTTACTATCTTTTTGACATATCAATAGGTTGTGTATCAGTGCTGATGTGGCTGTGGTAGTGTGGTGCTGTTGTGGTTGTGGTGTTTAGAGGATGGAGTCACATACAGACACTGTTCACAATGCAATATGCTGATTTGTCAAAGATGTGAATAGAATATTCATTACCCTGGAGCACAAATTTACAAATGAAACTTGAATTTTTTGAATCTGAACTGTGTTACATGGACTCTTCGGTTTGCGTGAAGTACCCGTGTCGGACACTCGACACTTGGACATGGGTATGGGATATGTGTCCGACAAATCTCATAGGATATGACATTATCAATACTATATATAGTTTTTTGTTTAATTAGTTATTGCTTTGATAGGAGACAAATTGTCAATTAAAACCAAGTGCATCACACAAAACACCTTTTACCTTCGAAATAACTAAAAAACAATAACAAATATGAACATTTTGCCGTGTCCCCGTGTCTTGCGTTTTCAAAATTAGACGAGTCCAACACTTGGACACGTATCCGATCCGGACACTCGTACCGAGTCCATGTAACATAGAATCTGAAGTAACAACGAATATGTAAACAAAAGGAGTGTATAAATGCTGCGCCACGTAGTGTGGTGCATCGTTTGTTTGTGACATGGGTCTGAGATGGTTGGGGCATTTTGTTCAGTCCAACTTGTGCACTAAGTGATGTGGCGCACTAGCGTTTTGTTTTAAAAAAGAAAAAAGACATCTTGGACCATCTATGTGGCTGGACTGGATAGCCAAAGATGGGTTGGGAGATAGGCGCTGTCCCATAGATGTATGTATAGGTATACATATGTATGTATGTATGTTGTTCGTATGTATGTCTGTATATATAAATACACAGGCCTCTCCTTACTCCGGTTATTTCAATCCTTTGGCAATAGGGGCAAACCTTTCATTACATCACATAGATAGTTTCATGCTTATTCTCGGCTTTCCTGAGGGCTATGCTTATCTGCCGTAAAATACGTTGAGAGGGTTTTGTTTCGTGTGTGTGTGTGGGCTGGGAGGGCAGGGGGAGGGGGATTGGAGAGAGATCGACAGAGAGAGAGGGTGTTTTTGGATCACGATGAGGTTCTCCCACATGGCTCAAACACACTTCTTTCTTGTTACCACAGTGTTCTAAATGGTTGATGTTAAGAGAATGTGTCAACAAAATGCGGCTCCGTAAGATTGTTAAAGCATGACAAACATTGTTGGACCCATTTTCTATCAGCTTAAGCTTTCAGAGAAGATGGTAAATTTACATGGTATCCGAGCTCTTGTTGCTCAAGGTCCAAAGTTCATTTCTTCCTGCTTGCATTTGGTTGCCCTTTATAACGGTGCATCTGCACTCCTTACATGCTATGTTACATGGACTCTTCAAAATGCTAGAAGTACCCGTGTTGGACGCTCGACACTTGGACATGGGTATGGAATATGTGTCCGACACATGCCGTAAAATATGCCACTAAGAACACTACATTACAGTGTCTCTTAGTTCATTATTGTTCTGAGATGATCTCAGTTGTCAATTAAAACAATATGCATACCATAAAACAATTTGTAAACTAAGGAATAACTAAGAAACAAGAATAGGTGGGAATATTTTGCCGTGTCCCCGTCCCTTGGATTTTGAAAAATAGACGAAACCGACACTTGGACACGTATCCGACTCGGACACTCATACCGAATCCATGTAACATAGCTTACATGTACATTCTGCAGTGGTGCACCTTATTTATTTGTCAATAATCTTTCACTGTGCAATTGGAAGCTCGCACGTGAGGGGGAGTAGTAAAGCATAATATATTGATATACATTGTTAGGCCCATTCCCTAGCGGCTTAAGCTTTTAGAGCAAATGGTAACTTAATAAAAAATTAAGTTGTCAACCCAATTCAAACCGTCTCAGTTACTAATATAACCCAAGCATCACCACTAAGAAATTTTGTATCACAACCCAAAGCAACTTTATTACAATCTGAACCTGTAATTTTTTTCCAATGTCATCTGCCATTATCCAGGCTCTTTTTTTTTTTAACAGTTTAGATTAGCTTATGTTGCTGGTGAATCTGTGGTGGGTGCTGGAGAGTTAGTTGACCATCCAAAGCAAATCGCTCTCAAGTACCTCTCTGGATATTTTCTTGTCGACTTCTTCATTCTATTACCGCTTCCTCAAGTAAGTTTTCCACAGGCATGGCTGTTTTTCTCTTCTTAATATTTATCATTTTCCCTTTCATGGTATTGCTATAATTGGAACATTACAAAACGTCACAGTTTAGCTTTTGGATTTGGACATATATGTCCTACTTGAATTACTTAATAGTTATATACGTCTAAGGATTAAATTGTCAAAATAACCCGACGTCCAGAATTTGGCAAGAAAAGTAATTTACAATGCTAGAGGATAGATAAAAATGCTTAAATTGATTTCGTTGCCATTGCAAACACCATGCTACTGCCAAACTGCAAATGTGATACTACTGCCACTGGAAATATCATTTCTGTTGCCAGTGCAAAGGGTACTGGCAGTTGCTAAAGGGAGAAGAGAGATGCATTCAAAGAAGAGATAGAATATCAATACCATTGCAAATGCAAGTATTACTGCTAATGCCACAAAGAAAAATATAGACTCTAAGACTTGGAACAAGAATCAAGTATGATAGTGGAAAAGAAAAAAACCACCATCACAGAACAAAATCAGAGGGAAAGGAGAGACAGGGATGCCATTTGACTAACTGAAAATGTGATACTACTGCCGCTGCCACTGCAAACATCATATCTGTTGCCAGTGCAAAGGGTACTGGCAGTTGTTAAAGGGATAAGAGAGATGCATTCGAAGAAGAGATGGAATATCAATACCATTGCAATTGCAAGTATTACTGATAATGCCAGTTTAGACAAAGAAAAATAGAGACTCTAAGACTTGGAACAAGAATCAAGTATGATAGTGGAAAAGAAAAAACCTACCATTACAGAACAAATCAGAGGGAAAGGAGAGACAGGGATGCCATTTTGTCAACACAGAGAAAGAATGCAACTAGGGATGAACAGAAGCATATTTCAACTTGAAGAGTAAGAAGAGAAGCAGGATGAAGGAAAAAACTGCCATTCAGTCAATGCATTTACAGCTGATGGAAGGAGGAGCTCCCTTGTTGTACGTTATATTTTGGGAGATCTCTACTTGTGTTTTATGTCAGCACTTGCATACTTTGTGTTACTGTTGTGGGTGTAATCAGTTACGGCCTTGATTGGTGCTTTGCTACTAGATAAACTTCTATAAAGTGGTTTCTTGGGATTCAGCCAATTGTCTTAATCTTTGTTTCATCATATATGGTACACGCAATTATTTGAATATATACGCATATTGTTCCGATTTTAATCACCTTGGGCAGAACTCTCGGGACTCGATCGGTTCTTTGCTAATGGAACCTCATGTGTATAAGGCTCGTGCGCTTATCTACTCAATGCCAGTATGTGCTCGAGTTGGGTGCCTTCAACATAACCAATCTGTATGATATGAGTGCTTTTCTTAATTCTTGACCTTTTTAAAAAAAAATAGGAATTGAAGTCCTTAGTAGAAAGGACATGTCTGCACAGAAGAAACCGAAACTAAACAACCCACAATTTTTCTTATGCTTGATACATCATATTGGGGTGAAATCTCATATACTTGTGAGACAAGCCTAACGAGGCAATTGTAGATCTAGAAATTAGATAGCAAAAGAGGAGCTAAGAGAATGATCATATACCGATTCTATCAAAGTCACCGACCAAGGAGGTCTTCATGAGATTAGAAAATCCAGGTTTCTGCTGCTTGACACCCTGAGCGTGATGGATCCTTGAGAGGAGTGGCTGAGCAAGAGAAAAAGGTAAATCAGGTGATTAAGAGCAAGTTCCAAGTTGGGTAATTTGACAATCTTCCCCTGGCACGCTTTGTGATGGAAGCAGAACCCCGGATCGCCAGATCTGTCGCTAAAGAGAGCGTAATACTATAGTTTGGGCAGTACTGAGAGGAACAGAAACAGAATAACCTGTACCTAAGGCATAACTATTTTCTATAGGCAATAGTACGTTTGATTCACATATGGCATCATCTTTCCAGGAAGGTGCAGTTGGCATGCCAGCTTTTCCTAATAATTCACGTGATGCTGTGCTTGATTTGGAAATGGTTCTAGATTGTTTTCCAACATTTCCTAATAGTTGACGTGATGCTGTGTTTGATTTGGAAATGGTTCTAGATTGTTTTACTGACATGCATGTTGGTGCCTGAGTTTCCTTTTCTCTTGCGTGAACAGGTTGAGGTATGTGTCCCAGTAGGCATGCCTTAACAATCTAGCCTCAATAGTCTCTAGGGTATTGATGAGATTGGTGGGTCAATCCTTAGTCCTGCTTAGCTATTGTCGTTAGCATCCTGCCGTCTTCAAAGACAATAATAGTTCGTGCTAACCATATCGTCTGTTATTTGCTGATGAGAGAGCCACTTGGGCGTCCTTCTTTGAATGCTACTGGTGGAGCATAATACTGAAGCCCCTTGCGGGGCTTGTTCAGCTGCTATTTCAAGCATCATAAGAGAACAAACCACCAAATTTTTTTCTATAGTGCTTCCATTCACTTTTGTCCCATGATAGGGACGTATAATAGAGGGTGTAACCCAGACTACACATCCAAAGAATATTTGCACTTGTTCTACTGCCTAAATGTAGTTTTCCATTGGGATGTCATCTGGAATGGTTATTTTTCCTTTACTACACATGGATACCTGCTTGCATGTGATTACGAGATTATCGTACTAAATAGTGACCCTTGTGATGATACATCATTTTATCTACTCTGTAGATCATTATAACACTGGTGTTGCCAAAGTTCATGGTATCATTTGCGGGGAACTACGAAAAGACTCTTTTGGGAGCGGTGCTTCTTCTGCAGTATGTTCCGAGATTGTACAGGTTTCTACATTCTTTTTCTGCTCAGTATCCGAGCGGCTTCATATTCGAGTCGACATGGAAGACTTCTATTATAAACCTTTTTGGGTTTGGGTTATCTGGTCATGTTGTGGGGTCATGCTGGTATATTTTTGGGTTACAGGTGGGTGGGAAATCTATTCAGGACTTTCTCTCAAGTCACCTCTTTCTGATTATGAAGTCACATCCACAAGTAGTTGAGAAATATTATCAAGTTTTTCAACTTTATTTATTTTCTTCCAATACTGCAATCTCTTTTGCAAAATTGCAGCTTTTCAGAATCCATGTGCCCAGATATCCCCACATGGATTATGCATCAAGTTACTTGATTTTTGTGACTCTTTACTGATTCACTTTTATCTCTTCGATTAGTGTAGTGTATCTCTTATCTTTAGTCTGATTGGAAGATTGTGCTGTGTTTTCTGTACGCTGACCTTTCATTTTAATTCTTTTAGAGGGTAGTTCAATGTCTTCAAGATGCCTGTCACAGCTCTGGAATGGATAATTGCCAAAGATTCATAGACTGTAGACAGGCAAATTATGTTCCGAAATTCGAATCAGATTCAACAAGGGAAAGCTGGAAAAGAAATGAAAACGTAACTGCTTGTTTTAGTGAAGGGGGCTATTCAGGAATCTATGTGCAAGCTGTCAATCTTACCAGGGAACGCAATCCGGTCACAAGATATGCATATTCATTCTTTTGGGGGTTTCAGGTACCCTCTTATTTCTTGAACTCTATCCTTGCTTTTTGTATATACTAGTTCCTTTCATTTTGATAATGCTTATGAAGAACAAAGTTCTATTGTTACACATTGTATGTAAAATTGGAGCTTTTATATGTAAAGTGTTAAACATTTGTGGCTTTATTAGTAGAGTATGTTAAAGTTTGTGAGAATAAGTCAAGTTTAGTGGGTTTGGTAATACTGTGGGGTTAGCTTAAAGTAGCAAAGAAAATACATGACAGGGCTGCTGTAATCACTCCTTTAGTATTGTACACATTCTTCGTGCATATATCTGATTGATATGTAGATCTGTATACACTTAATACCTGTTTTAAGTATTTTGTATGTTTGGGATATCTCTGGCACATCCGTATTATGTTTTTCTTCTTGACGTATAAGCCATGGGCGTATCCCTAACTTTTTCATTTCTGTATCTGCACCACAGTCTGCTTCTAATACATCAGATCTACTAGCGACTATTTTCAGTTTTTCCTACTATATATCTTTGGCTGTATACTTAAATTAGAAGAAGCTAGATGCTATTACACTAATAAGATAATTGCCTTTTTCTTGTATTGGCATGTAATATAATTTTAAGAAACCTATAATCTTCTTAAAATATTTTTGCAGTAACTAAACTTTAGCTGTACATACTTATTCTGACATTACTGTTCTTTGTGCCACTTTACAAAGCAAATTAGTACATTGGCTGGGAATCAGAATCCAAGTTACTTTCTCTTCGAAGTCCTTTTTGCTATAGCCATCATTGGGCTGGGCCTTTTTCTATTGCAGAACCTCCTCCAGTCCTTGTCAAGAAGTCGAAATTTCTCCAGGTTACTTTTGTTGAATACTTTGACATGAATATATTTTTTATTCAAATTTACTTTATTCGGTGGAAATCAGTATGTGTTTTCAACTTCTTGAACACCTCCTAGTTTCTTTAGAACCCTTGATAGTTTGTCTGAAATATGCATTTATTAAAAGGAAAGAGTTTTCCTCTGCTTGTGTCCAGTTGTTGAGAAGAAGTTTGTATTTTACGTCTGGCACTGGTCACAAAATCTTGATAGGTTGGTGATCATTCAGTAATCATCACATGAACAACTATTTTATTTAAGTATCACTGGCCCCCTCCATCCCACACTGTTTTGAAAGTTCAAAAATAAAAAAAGATTAGTTGCACATCTGAAATGATTCTTTGGAGTTTGAAGCATACTAAAGAAACTGCAAGGCAAAGCCGGGCAGCAGAGGCCCTCCATGGTCTAGGCTATCGGGAAAAAAGGAACAAAGTTCCGAAGAATATCTAAGAAGAGGGGCATAACGATATAAACAAAGAGAAACACCATCTAGAAGATGCCAATAAAGAGCGAAACAAACAAATCAGAGAGACAAGGACATAGGTTACTCTAGAATTCAATAGTGGGCACCTCCTGTAGGCTGTAGACTGCAGAGAGTTGAGCCTTGAGAGAGAGAGAGAGAGAGAGACTAATTGGAGGTAGATTTGAGATTGTGAGGTCAGAGCTAGAGAAATCTTTTTTATTTTTGGATAAGTAAATTTATATTCACAAATTACTATGTGTCAATGGGGGCGAACCCATGTACGCAAGAAGTTTACAAAATTAATCACTTATACACCTCAAAAACTATCCAAGGAAACATTTAGCATTTCCTCTTAAATAAACGACGAGTCTCATGCCATAAGCAATTAAGTGGATATAAGATCTATACATTTTATGTAACACCTGAATGAGGAAGGCGCAGGCACATTATAATACAATCCAAACATGTACTAATCAAACAAATCACAATTTGAGAGCAGAGCATATGAAGCCTCTCAAAAATGGAGTTATATTCACGAACCTTGAAATCAGACCAAAAACTATCAAAATACTTTTGAGTCCCAAAATACTAATTATCTAACTCAACTAATTGTCTAATAGTTAAGATAATTATTATCCGTAAGCTTCTCTAAACCTCACCCCTCCCGATAATTTTAACCTGAAAAATAAAGCAAAAAGGAGTGAGCACACATAAAAGGATTGTATTCCGAGTAAAAAAGAAGCACACACAACTGACACAAGTGAGTCCTAAAAAAAGAGGAGAGCAGAATAATTAGACAAATTCAAATTTCACATATCGGTTAGCAAAAAGGTGTAATAGTTTCAGTAGTCAAATTAAACGTTATGATGGATACAAACTGTTCAAGTTTGCAATTGTTACATGATAGCTACATACTAAGCAATCACATATATCTTCATCATACCATGTCAAAGGAATGCCAATGGGCCCATGTTGGGGAAGGCTTTTGGCAAAGCCAACCTCGCTTTATTCCAATCCCGCATTCCGAAACCTGCCGCCCACGCTTTCGGCGTGGGTGATAAAAATGGCATCCCCTCCTCTATGGCCTAAATATGCTCCACACTCGTCCCATTCCCCTGTTAACGACTACGTCGTAAGTGATATTTCTTGATTTATAGACAAGTAGGCAAGTGGTTCTTAATATTCTAAAAAATTCTGTTTACAATACTAAGTTAAGGTAGAAGAGTATAATGCCGTTGTTCTTCTTATTTGGGGAGGTTTTAGTTAAGATTCTTTGTAGTTTCTCATCTGAAGCCACTGAGGGCACATAATGCAAATTAAGGAGGGCGCATAATGGATTGAAGCAGTCTCCATGAGCTTCCCATGGATGATTTGTCACGACGACGCTATAATTTGGGCATGATACAATCAGGTAGATCATTTATTTTAGGGATAATTTCACTTATCTCCTTGAGTTTAGGGGTAAATTAGGTGACACTCCTATCCAAAATGTAAAACTTGTGTATCAGATATGTCCATCGTTAGGCTTCCTTAACCCTAAGAAACAATTTTTGCTCATGTGACAATTTCTTATTTTAGAAATGCCAACACTAACCCTAATATGTCTTTTGTACACATACCTCTCTCTCTTCCTGTTTCCTCCATCTCTTCCCATTTCCTCTGCCCTCTTTCTCTCTTTCTTTTCCCCTTTAAGTTCAACCTCCTCAACACCACACCACACTACCATCCCAACACCACCCACCACAATGACCCATTGCCGCGATCCACAGCCTCAAGCCAACACAGCGACCCGTAGCCACAACCCACGGCCATGACCCGCTGTCGCGACTCGCCGCCGCGACCTACTACAACGACTCGCCGACGCGACCGACGGCCGATTGTCATGTCACATTGCCTATGACTTATAGTATAGCGATTTCATTCAGGCGAAGAGAGAGATGAGATCGAGACGGAGTTTTTTTATAGAGGGACTCTGTTGCACTAAGAAAGCCTATTCTGTGATGGGATCTAACTGATGGCTCAAGGCATCCGATCCTTCAAGCGGCACGCTTGCTTGGAAATCCAGAGACGTATATGGGCCTTTCCCTGTGGAAATAAGGTGCAGGATCAAGGCTCAGCAAAATGGATTTTCTTCTCTTCTTTGATGTGAACCCAATGATTGCCCTTCTTTTATTCTTTTCATCCTATTGAAAAAGGCTGAGAGAACTTGGCAAACGAAACCCGATAGTTTACTATGGGCAGAATTTAGACAACAGGTTATCATTTCATGGAATTATTAAAACCTCGAAAGGTTCTATATAGAACAATTAGCCCAAGTGAGGCTGATGGAAGAAGAGAGAGAAGGGGAAGAGAGAGAGAAAGAGAGAAGAGAGAGGTTTGGTCTGGAGGGCAATTACGTATATTCAGAGCCGTGCTTATTCCGGCTGGTAACAGATATAAGTGATAACATGCCCCTAGACTTAAGGAGATAAGTGAATTATCCCTTTATTCTATGAGAAACATTCGTCATAACCAAGTAAACATGGTGGGCAAGAGTCTTGGCAACTTGCTGGCCAAGGGAAAATGTCTTGTAATACTCCTCCCTAAACTGGAGAACGAAGATTGGAAATGCCTACCCGAGAAACTGAAACTGGCCACGACCAAGGGTTTAGTAAATAAATCTGCAAATTGACAGGTGGAGGAAACTTTTATCTTGACTGAAGCCTTATTGGAACTTTTGATGAACAACCGATAGAAGAGGGACTACTATTTTTGTGGAATGTACTGAGGAGACCTATCACAGAGACCACCATGTGTTCTGTGGCACGAGAGTCTATGATCCTTGCAGGGTTGAAAGTGAAGTATTTGCAAGACAAAATGACTTCGTAGCAAGATTAGTCAATGGGTAAGATATACCAGAAGGAAGCAAAAAGAGCAATTCTCGAGTTTGTTCTGCAGTAAGTATGCAAAGAACAATAGCGATTGGCATAGGCAAAAGTCCGGAATAAGCAACTTTGGCTTGACAGGACTTGATTAGAACGAGAACAATTGCTGCGGGTAAAATAACCACCCTATTCTGCAGAAAACCACCTAGTTGAGAAGTCTAGTTGCCACGATTATTCCACCAAGAAGGGTATCTATTTCTCTTGTGACAACAAGACTCAGAGTGTCCATTGATGTCACAGTGAGAATAGTGGTATTGAGATTGTGTGTTGCTAGAATTGACTTGAAATATTGATCAAGAAGGTGGAGCATGGGCAGAAAGTGCGCATTGTGAAGCCATAACAACTTGTTCAGGAAGAGAAGGCCGAAAATGTGTTAAGGATTTTTGCCTTTCTTCTCGAAGTAAGAGAGAACAAGCCTTGTTAACTAAAGGCAGTGTGTCCAGTAGAATCTGGCTTCGCGCGAGTGAATATGACGGATTGAGACCTTGCTAAAAATTTATCTGCTCGTCGAATTAAAGAAACTAGCTAAGAGTCTTCTCAAGGGCTGCATGTGCATGTTGGAAGGGAAATATGTCGCGAGTTCGTCCTTAAAGCCTTTGAGTGTAACTTTAGCATCGTTACTCCAAAGAGAACGTACCAACCAAGAAGTACCATCCTATTGTAGCGAAGCCAAAGAGAATTACTGGGAGAGTCAGTTGCTGGTTGAGAAAAGAAAAAAGCTTGTGAAGCCACTGCAGGCGCAATATGCAAATTAAGGAAGGTGCTTAATATATTGAAGCAATCTCCTCGAGCTTTGCTCGGATGATTTGTCACAACGGCGCTACAGTTTGGACATGATACAGTGAAGTAGGTTATAGTAATCACCAACTTGTGGAGCAGGAGCAGCACGAGCACAAAAGTGAGAGCGGCAAAGTGGACACGAATTTGGTAGCGACGCACGAGACTGCAGAGTGAAAACGGGAGCGAGATGATGTTTGTGTCGGAATATGAGGGAGATCAGGCCATTGACCCAGATGATTTGCAAAATCATGTCAATCCAGATGATTTGCAAATCAGGTCAAGTCAATGATTTAATCTGGTTTTATTAGGAAAGTAGATCTGTTATTATTGTCTAATTCAATAAAGGAGATCCCTAGATATAAGGGATTCGATTATGCCTAGGTTAGAGGGATTTCATACCTTATTTGGTGGTATGATTTCCTATAAAAGCTGTGTAACTTATTTAGTATAATGCAATGGAGAATGAATTCAATTTCTTCCTCTTTTTCTTCTTTGAAACACATGGTATTAGAGCAGCCTTAATTTGTTTTCCTATGGTCAAAACGGCCATGATTGGAGCATGGAGATCCTTGGATTCCTCTTAGGCAACAAGTTCAACACTTGGAGGGACACTCAGACCAACCATGGCTAACGGAGGAGACCACCTCTCACAGCTTTCCTTCCAACTTTCCTCTCATAAATTGACAGGGAAGAACTACCTCGAATGTGCCCAGTCTGTGAAGTTGGCGATTGATGGCAGGGGCAAGCGTGGACATCTTACCGGAGACGTGAGACAACCAGCAGCAGACGATCCTTCCTTGAGCGTGTGGCGATCCGAGAACTCCTTAATCATTGCGTGGTTGATCAACTCCATGGAGCCAACCATAGGTAAACCACACCTCTTCCTTCCTACCGCAAAAGATGTTCGGGAAGCCGTGCGTGAGACTTACTCTGATGTTGAAAACTCTTCACAAATTTTCGATTTGAAAACTAAACTGTGGAAGTCTAAACAAGGAGAGCGTGAGGTTACCGTTTATTACAATGAGATAGTTTCTCTATGGCAGGAATTAGATCAATGTTACAACAATGAGTGAGATTGTCCAAGTGACAGTGTAAAAGTCATGAAAAAGGAGGAGTGTGGCCGCATGTATCTATTTTTGGCGGGTCTCAATCGTGATTTTGATGAAGTTAGGTCTCGGATTCTTGGAAAAAAACCTTTGCCCTCCCTTTGTGAAGCCTTTTCTGAAATTAGGAGGGAGGAAACTAGACGGAAGGTTATGTTAACCAACCCAAACCCAAAACTTACAGTAGATGTAGAGAATTCTGCTCTAGTTATAAGGGGGAATGAATATGACAATGACAAGAAAAAAAGGCCTTGGTGTGGTCATTGCAAAAAAATTTGGTATACAAGGGAAACTTGTTGAAAGATTCATGGGAAGCCCCCAAACTGGATGAAGAAAAACGGTTCTGATAACCGTGCCTTTCAAGTGTCTAATGAAGGAAATCAGGGGCAGCAAAGTACTCAAGAAGCGTCCCCATTTACAAAGGAACAGCTAGAGCACTTGTACACACACTTTCAATCTCCACATTTTTCAAGTAAACCCCTCTTGTTCTTTGGCTCAGAAAGGTAACTTTGTCTCTACTCTTCTTGGCGTCCTTCTTAGTCAAAATAACTCTTGGATCATAGATTCGGGAGCAACAAATCATATAGCAAGTTGCTCCCATCTTTTCTCTACATATACTCCTTGTGCAGGGAACAAAAAGATCAAGATTGCCGATAGGTCTCTCTCAGCAATTGCTAGGACTGGATCCATTGTGTTATCTCCATTTATAACTCTGTATAATGTTCTTCATGTTCCAAAACTCTCTTGTAATCTTTTGTCCATTAGTAATTTAACTAATGATCTCAAAGTGTCAAGTTAATTTCTATTCTTCTTGATGTGAGTTTTAGGAAATGGTCTCGAGAAGATGATTGGCAGTGCTAGAGCAAGTGGCGGCCTCTATTTCTTTGAAGATGGGACTAACTATGGAGAACATGTTCAGAGTACCTGTCGGTTTCTGATTCTAGTGATGTTATGCTTTGGCACTATAGATTGGGGCATCCAAGTTTTTTATTATCTGAAACACTTGTTTCCTAGTCTATTTTTAAAAATAAAAGTCCATGTTCGTTTCAGTGTGAAAGTTGTGAATTGGCTAAGCATCATCGTTCATTTTTCCCTTCAAGGCCATATCAAGCTTCAAAACCATTTATGCTAATCCATAGTGACGTTTGGGGACCATCTAGGGTTTCAACAATTTTTGGAAAAAATGGTTTGTTAGCTTTATTGATGATCATACACGTGTTAGTTGGGTGTACTTGTTAAGGGATAAATCTGTAGTGGAAAAGGTGTTCAAAAGTTTCTAAACAACAGTGGAGACACAATTTAGAGAAAACATTAAGGTGTTCAGAAGTGATAATGACAGAGATTTTTTTAACAAAGTTTTAGGAGATTTCTTCTTAAAAAAATGGTATAGTACATCAAAGCTCTTGTAACGACACACCCCAACAAAATGGCATCGCTGAGCGGAAGAACAAACATTTTTCTTGAAGTTACTAGGGCATTGTTGTTTACAAATAGGGCTCATAAGTATTTTTGGGGTGAAGCTCTTTTAACTGCCACATATCTTATTAATCGTATGCCTACAAAAGTCTTAGACTTTCAAACACCTTTAAGTGTTCTAAAGGTTTTCACCAAAAAAAAAAAAAAGTGTTCTAAAGGCTAGTATTCCCACTTCTAGGTTGCCTTCTGACTTACCGTTAAAAGTATTCGGTTGTAGTGCCTTTGTTCATAGACACGATCAAAACCGTGGGAAATAGATCTTCGAGCAAGGAAATGTGTATTTGTAGCCTATTCTCCACCTCTAAAAGGATACAAATGTTATGATTCGTGTTCTAAAAAGATGTTTTTCACAATGGATGTCACTTTTTTGAGCCTAAACCGTTTTTTGACACTCATACTCAGGGGGAGAATAAGGATGAAGTTTCAGAGTTTTTTGACAAGTTTTTTGATTCTCAACCAACCATATCACCCGAAAACATCATGGTCTAAACTTTTATAAACACGGAACTTAGTGGTTTAAATAATTCAAAACTTAGATCCAAAATCCATAGCGCTATCTCATGGTATTGATGGGAACAAAAATGGAGGAACAACAGGTACAAAAGAACTTCTTGTTTATTTTAGGAGGAAATGGAGGAAACAGATTCAAAGAAATGAGACCGATGCTTTACAGTATTGTCAAGATTCTGTACCACAGACCATTCAGAACTCCATTGAAGCTTCAGGTGATACTCATACAAAACCTATTCATTTGAGTTTACCTAGCTCTGAGTCATCTCAGTCCAAGTCTAGTATGTCTGTCCTCAATAAAGCCATTGCTTATCGTAAAGGTATTAGAAAATGTGTCAAGTACCCAATGTCAAACTTTGTGTCCTATAAGAACATGTCACCCATATTTTCTGCATTTATCTCACATTTGTCAAGTGTGGAGATTCCAAAGACTGTATAGGATGCTTTACAGGTTCCTGAGTGGAAGGAGGCTATTTTTGAAGAAATGAGGGCCCTTGAGAAGAATGGGACATGGGAGGTAATGGAGCTTCCAGAGGAAAAGAAGAACGTTGGCTGCAAATGGGTATTCACGACAAAATACAGATCAAATGGATCTCTTGAGCGGTACAAGGCATGTCTGGTACCTAAGGGTTTCACACAAACATATGGTATTGATTATCTCGAAACCTTTGCACCTGTTGCAAAATTGAATACAGTGAGTGCTACTGTCGATTGCAGGAAATCTGGACTGCCCCTACAACAATTAGATGTGAAGAATGCATTTCTCAGTGGTGACCTAGAAGAGGAAGTTTACATGGTTCCACCTCCAAGTTTTGAAAAGAAGTATCGACCAAAGGTATGTAAACTGAAAAAACAATCACCAAGAGCCTGGTTCGAAAGGTTCACACACTTTGTCAAGAGACAAGGATATATTCAGGGACAGCAGATCACACTATGTTCACAAGGCATTCGACTGATGGGAAGATAGCCATTCTCATAGTCTATGTTGATGATATAATTCTAATTGGGGATGACACAACAGAGATGGAGCGGTTGAAGCAGTGCCTAGCCTCCGAGTTTGAAATTAAAGACTTGGGATCACTGAAGTTTTTCTCGGAATGGAGATAGTTCGATCAAAGAAAGGGATTGCAGTGTCACAAAGGAAGTACATACTTGATCTACTTAAAGAGATTGGTATGAATGGGTGTCGTCCTGTAGAAACACCAATTAATCCGAACCAGAAACTTGGAGATAACAAGGGAGATCTAGTAAATACATCTCGGTACCAGAAACTAGTTGGGTAGCTGATTTACTTGTCACATACAAGGCCTGACATTGCATTTGCCGCAAGTCTAGTAAGTCAATTCATGCATTCTCCTCATGAAGAGCATCTTGAAGCAGTCTACCGCATCCTGAGATACTTAAAAAGTCCTCCAGGGAAAGGATTATTCTTTAGAAAGAACGAACAAGGAAATCTTGAAGCATACACAGATGTAGACTGGGCATGATTAATTATAGGTAGGAAGTCGACATCAGGATACTGCAGTTTTGTATGGGGAAACCTCGTAACATGGAGAAGCAAGAAACAAAGTGTGGTGGCTTGTAGTAGTGCCGAGGCAGAATATAGAGCGATGGGTCATGGGATTTGTGAGATGATGTGGCAAAAACGAGTTTTGGAAGAACTAAGAATACCAGTGACCATGCCTATGAAGTTGTATTGTGACAATAAGGCAACCATTAACATCGCAAGTAATCCGGTTCAACATGACAGAACAAAACATATCAAGATTGATAGACAATTTATAAAAGATAGAATTGAAGCAGGAATTGTTTGTATGCCATTTGTTCCGACATCACAACAAGTTGCAGATATCCTCACAAAAGGATTGTTTACGCCTAACTATGAGTTTCTTATTAGCAAGTTGGGCATGATAGATATCTATGCACGAACTTAAGGGGGAGTGTCGGGAAGATCAAGCCATTGACACTGATGATTTGCAAAATCATGTCAAGCCGGATGATTTGCAAATCATGTCAAGTCAATGATTTAATTTGGTTTTATTAGGAAAGTATATCTGTTATTATTGTCGAATTCAATAAAGGAGATCCCTTGATATAAGGGATTCAATTAGGCCTAGTTTAGAGGGATTTCATAACTTATTTGGTGGTATGATTTCCTATAAAGGCTGTATAACTTATTCAGTGTAATGCAATGGAGAATGAATTCAGTTTCTTCCATCTTTTTCTTCTCTGAAACACTAGAGTTTGAGAGCGGGAGCATTTACAACTTTAGAAGGGATTTGGTGACTTAGGATCATACGAGATGAGAGCTGATGAAATCGAGTTGGCGAATTATGACCTTTATACCGAATCTTATACTGAAGAGTGCTCACCGAATCAGTCCAGAAGGATATAGAAAATACCTCTTTCCCTAGAACAAGACTCAGTAAACACTGTGACTTCTTCGAGGCTACCTTTCAGCTTACTCCCCATTCAATGAGCATATGTGTACCTAGTACATAGTTGGTAAGATCTCTTTCTTATTGTGGTTCGGGAACTTTAGTGACTGGATATGATGATTGAACAACACATTGAATGATGGGAGACTAGATACAAGTTGGAAGAGTTGAACTAAACTTTCATTTTGTCAACTGTCCCATTGGCCTTTTACTCGACATAGAATACCAATTTGCACCAAGAAGGATTTTTCTTGGGGAGGAACCAATTCCCAGGCGTCATTTGCTCTTTTAAGCATTCAATTTCTCTATCCTTGATCTTTCCTACTAATGGTCTACTAGAATTCCTCTTATCCCTTACCGAATAGATAGAGAAGATAATGAAGAGACAAGAAATCAATTGGATGGAGAAAGAGAATAAGAAGACACAAAACGTGAATGGCTTGTGAATATCAGGGAAAAACCTAGAATAACAGTTAAGAAATCACTAATTCCATAAGAACTAAAAAAAAAATATGCAGTGATGAAGTGTCACCCCCCTCCCACGACACGAAGGCGGACCTTCGCATACTATTTCAAAATAGTCCTGCGTACGAAAAATATAATACGAAATCATTTTACCAAGAATATAACCCCAAAGAAGTAATCAGAGCTCTAAACCATAATACAAATCCAATACTCACATTAATCATAAATATCTAGTAACTGCAACAAAAATATAAAAATAATCGCTTCCCAACCATTAGGGTTCCCAAAAGCCACCAAGTCAAAAACTATAACAAGGTTCTTATTTCATAGCCACTAAAGGAGTATAAACTAACGTACATCTCCAAGCTCAGCAAATAACTACTACATCCTCTACATTGTCTCGACTTAATTGCCTGAAATGAGGGCGGGGGGATGAGTACAAAGCTCATAGATCTCTCTCTCTCTCTCTCTCTCTCTCACACACACACACACACACCCTGCCCCCCAACCGAGTACACAGGCATTTAATAATACATAGCTGAGTCAAAATGAAACATATGGAAATGAAAGTGCAAAGACGATAAATAATCTTAGTACAAAAATCTCATTTCGGGGTATTAACCCATCAAAGTCAAAAGGTCATATTCGAATAATTGAACTAATAATCAAGTACGATACAACCGCGTAACATGTGACTGTAAAGCACATTAACCTAAGCATGCGACGGTTCTAAGTTCAGTTTGCATAACGGTAGCAATTGTCATATCATGTGATGACATCACGTTAAACTAAGCACGTGAAGGTTCTAAATATTAATTCAATTCAAAGGGTCCAATTGACATCAAAGTATCTCAAAGGCATAGAAGTCACAAAACATCAAAACTTTGCATCTCGAATAGAATAGCTTAACGATTTTAGATTATACTCGATTTTAAACTTAAGTCGAAGTGAACAAAGAGACGAACTCAACAAAAGTGGAATCGGTTGAATCCGAGTCCATATGATGTCGATACGAGCAAATAAACAAATCGAGTGCCAGAAAGAACGAAACAACCAAAACCCAATGCAAGAGTGACATGTGGCATGCCACATAAGCACTGTCATGCGCCTAGGAGAGGCTGGAAACTCAGAAGCAAAGTTGGATGAAACCTGCTTTTCCAGGTATAAGAGAGAAAAGGACATATGACACATCATGGACAAAATTACATATGAGTTTGACAAGATAAAAAGATTCCCACGGAGCAAATTAAAGGAAGACCCAAAAATAAGTCTTGTATCCAGCAGAAATACTAAACCAGTGCAGACTATTGTCGGTGAAATTGATGGAGACGTTGATGAAGTACAAAGAAAAAGCGTTAAACATGTAAGAACACGTGTTAAACACATGAACTCACACACACACACACACACACACATATACGTATGTATATATATAGGGAGCTGATCCGTTGATAGCGCTAGCAAGTTGCTAGCGCTGTTTGGCCGTCCGCTACATAATGTAGCGGACGATAATTTACCGTCCGCTATATTATGTAGCAGACGATGAAAAAATTCGCTGTTGTGGCGCGCGATTTGGCCGTCCATTCTTGCCCGTGGACAGCCAGATCGCGCTAGCAACTTGGGTTAAGTTACTAGCGCTATCATTTTATCAGCTCCCATATATATATGTGTGTATGTATTGAATTAACGGCACTCAACATCGAACGAATTTAACAGATACAAACTATCACGATGAATAACGCTATCAAATACCAACAAACGAGTATAATAATATTTTGTAACAGAGCTAGATGTTGCAAGTGAAACTCTTACCTTAATTTTACGAAATAATATTCACCAAGTTGTGTAAGCTTCTTAAAATCTCAAAACCTAAATAGTTTAATTAACCCATTTACGTTACAATTTTCATTAGCACAAGCCTAAGGTGATATAATTCATCTTTCTACAAGCAATAACTGAAGTATCAATAAAGCTGAACCGACTAGCTAGCCCTTAAATCGCTAAGTTTGTTAAATAACCAAAAGACCCCCTAAACATTTATTACGTATTAAAAAATACCCCAAAATAACTGAATTTCCGAAGGTAACCTTAACAATAATTTGATTACAGATTATTCGGGGTCTTACAAGAAGCGCCCAGAACAGAGCGACAAACATACCCAGCAGCTCATTCAAGGTCAAAATGGTTTGGGCTATATGAGTTTATGGAAGAGGAACCTAGGTAATTACCCAATGTAGCAGCATACACATGTAGAATACAGTACTGTCCAAAAACACTATCTCCTAAAACAGTTCAAATATCAGAAGTCCACTGACCACAATATCTAACTAATTTCTGCGGATCCGATCAGAGAAAGTAGGCGCCAACCTAGGGATCTCAAATGCTGACACCCAACTTCGGTGGACATTAAGGCGAACAATTTACATGGTAAAATCCTAAAAATGGAGTTTGGGGGATTTGAATCCATGTTAGGCTATAGATTTTGTTGCATGCACATGCTCGCGGGAGGGAGAGATTATATTATAGGCCTTGCAATGATGACATAATCGAGCTCAGAATAAGGCTAAAAGAGAAAAAAGAACACAGACCCAAATTTCCCGGTTCTAATTGAAAATTTCCCTGAGGACTTCATATCTTGATGGCCTGTGATAGGATGTCAACTGTACACATCACTAGGATGTTCAGGACATTTCTATGTTGATCACGATGTTAAAACAGTCTCCATGAGTTTAAAATATTGTTCACTAAAAATGTTTGTGATTTTGACTGCAGAAGATAGCACTCCTTGTACTTCTTTCAGTTGAATTCCTCTTCCTTTAAATTTGACTTATAATCCAGGGAAGTTAAATTGTCTCAAAGACGCCACGATGTAGAGCACTGGATGAGCCATTGGCGTTTACCAGCAGAACTAAGAAGGTATCCTGTTTGCTCTTATTAGTTCCTATATCTATCTTTCCGTTTCATTTAATTTGTCCCTATATCTATCTTTCCATTTCATTTAATCTTACACTCACAGTTTGCATCTTTTTTATTTCCCTTTTCTCGCGTATATGTGTCTTTGTACAGTAACAGTGTCGAATACTCACTACTAATTGGGTTAATTGGAGTATTCTGGTGTAAATGAAGTGTTTAACTTGTCGCTTGTCCCACATGGGTTTTGCAATGGTCAAGAGTTACTCGAGGTTGTGTTACTAGTAGAAATTCGAGTTCCTTACTCATTAATTTCTCCAACATATGCTAAACATAAAGGTATAATTTATTGCTCAAATTTAACCATATATATGGCATGGTTGCGAGGATTTCACGTTGAGCAGCCAGGCTGGCTGTTAAATATTTTGACTGTTATCTAAGCCTACTGTGTACATGTTCTAGGTGACTTCGAACAAAATTCATTTTTCCTTCTAGGGTTCATACATATGAAATGTAATAGCTTGGTGAAGGGTATCTTACCTTCTTGTATTTGTTTAAAGCGTGGGTGGAGAGGCCATAAGTGGAGAGGCCTCTCCATGCATTACTCTCCTGTGGTTCTGGCATGCCATGTTGGTGGTGACTGTTACAAGTGGCTCGCTGAACGTGTGTGTGTATTTGTGTTTGGAGATTGTGCACATGTATGTGTGTGCATGTGTCTAGCTTAGGAAATGCATGTCATGCATTGATCCTGATTGCACTTGTAGTGTTTGGTTGTGAAGAGCCATATAACGTGAAATCTCTGTAGTCTGCTATTCTCGGGATATTATCTATTAGTCAGCGACCTTATTATCTTACATTTCTATCATGGTCTAGGTGTCATTCATGCATTCAGGGCTGTTGTTTGGAACCTAAACCTGTACACTCTGGTATATAGGGAAGTTAGACAATCAGAAAGATACCGTCTGATTGCCACCAGGGGGGTAAACGAGGAAAGATTGTTGGAGAATTTGCCTGAAGACCTTCAAAGAGAGATAAGATGGCATCGCTCCAAATTTATCAAGAAGGTGAGCCAAAACTTTCGTGTTTTTTCCTTTCCTTTATTAAGTTTGTGTTTAGTGATGTCCATCAACATTTAAAGAGTCCCTCCCGAAGATTAGGTATCCTGCAAACCTTGTCTCTTATGGTAGGTCCAGATTAGCAGACCTGGGATCTCTTTAAAACTTGCAGAACCTCTCTCTCTGTGTTGTTGCATAAGATAATTTTAAACACGTAGTTGCCAACACCAATGTATGTTAACTCGATATGTCCCCTTTAGGTCATTTAGAGGGTATGGTGCTGGTACAATTTCCCATACAAGTTTTCTTCGTAATGGAGGATAAAAGTACGATACTATTGCACAGAAAAATTTGATGAATTTTTTTTAAGTCAATGAGCATTTCCAAAGATAAGCTGAGCCCATTGGTGGAGGTGCCTTGAGCTGTAAGGCTCATCAAATATGTTGCTCGAGTAAAGCCAGTTTGTAAATGGCCCTTGCTTTCTGTAAGAAAGAGAGAAGAGATATAAAATAAATAAGAGACTAGAGGAGGGGCAAACCCTGCCAATTAACTCAGTAGCCCTTTTGAGGCAATTTCCCTGTGGTGAGGCTGATGAAAAGTATTTTAAATGGAAAGTATCTAATTCAAAATACTTTATACACACACACACACACACTAAACCCCGTGCTATGCACGGGTGCAAGGTTGTTAATTGAAATCCCATGCTATACACGAAAATTGTATTAATTACTTATGAAATGGAAGAATGGAGGTCATGGGGTTGGATGGTTAGAGTTCATGAGGTTGGAAGTTATTTTATGGCAAATCAAAATTTAACACATTTTAAGCTCCATTTTAAAATTGTAAGAATTCAAGAAAATAGGATTGGGGGTTTGAAAAGCATAGAAGATGCGAACCAAATCCAAATATATATAGTATAGATATCGGCTGTGTACAAGAGTTCTTGGGCTATGAGTGATATAAGATTGGTCTGGAGGAGTGTGAAGTTCTCTAAACCCTGCTAATTAACTCAGTAGCCCTTTTGAGGCAATTTTCTTGTGGTGAGGCCGATGAAAAGTATCTAATTCAAAGTACTTTTCAAAGATGCACGTAGGTTAGAAGTTAAAATCTCTTAAAGACTACAGAGTTAAGGTTGTCAAGAAGACAACTGAAAAAGTGCTACTAAGAGTAGCAGTTAGATATATGGCCCAAAATGTGTTTTACTTTTTTTTTTTGGCTGAAAAAGTGCTAACCGCTACTAAGAGTAGCGGTTAGATATATGGCCCAAAATGCCCCTCGCAAGTCCTTAGACATTGCAAAATTGGCTGACCGCGCCTCTTAGCAGCGGTCAACCGCTTCTAAGCGTAGCGGTCAGGGCGCAGGACCCACACTGTAACCGCTACACTTTGTAGCGGTTAGACGGGGACAGATGTAATACCCACTCTCTCTCTCTCTCTCTAGTTTTCATTCTCTCTCTTTATCTCTCTACCCCTAACCGTTTCTTCTTCCTCCATAAACGCTAAGCTCCCAATTGAAATCTTCCGCCACTACAATCCTCCATGAGCCCTAAGCAAAAACTCAATTAAATTCTTCCACCATCTCAAACTTTACATCTCTAGCAAGAATCCAAGTACAAGTAGATATACTAAGTATTTACTTGCATCATCTTAAAGCTAGTTCATCCAAAGTTGGAGTAATTATCTTGAAGGAGGGAATTGAAAGCAACAACACCACATACTAAGTTTTCAATTCATTTTAATTCACCACATTATTTGTAGCTTCATTTTATGATGTGTTGAGCATTTATAAAAAAACTTAACAGTAGATTTTAACATAAAACATGGATGCAATTAGAGGAAATAATTTGATCCAAAAATTTTCAAACATTGGATGAAGTTGAAGTATACTATAGAGCATATTCGAAAAAGCTTGTTTTCATTGTTAGAATTAAGACGATTAGAAAACGCCCCAAAACAGACCAAAAAATTTCCCGATTATTTGAGTGTCATATAGGAGCTCCGCACGTACCTCCGATGGTTCAGATCAGTGATGAAGGGCCAACGAGACAAAAAAGAAAAAAAAAGGACACATTTTCGGGTACCGGGTGTAAGACCCATGTGTATGTAGTATACGGGAAAAACGAAAATTATTGGGTTGCGATGGGAGTCGAGTTGAGCCATAATCATCAATTGATGACCCCTAACAAGGTCGGTCAAATTCATTCGCACTGGCAAATAAGCTCGGCACACAAACAATTGATATTTACAATGGATAAGGCTAAATTCCACCTTCTAGAATGATGGGGTTTTTTTCAAGCCAAGCTGGGGGAGTTGACAAATTGAGTTTTAAAGAGGTAGACCTTCGAAATGAACTTTGTGCTCAAAGGAGAGAGGCTTTCAACAAGAGTGATTCTCAAACTACGCTTGATATCTTCAACCACCTTCAAAGCGAGAATTCCAGGTTTTTCTATAGTATTAAACTAGATGATGAGAACCGCATTAGTACTATATTTTGGGTGGATGCTCGTTCTAGGGCTGCTTACCAAAACTTTGGCGATGTTGTGACGTTTGACACCACATACTGCACAAATAAGTACTCTATGCCTTTTGGTTCATTTACCAAGGTGAACCACCACTACCAATCAATCTTGTTTGGCTTTGCCCTGCTTAGGGATGAGACGGAGGAGTCGTTTACGTCGTTATTTGAAACGTGGCTTGAAGTAATGTATCATATTCCCCCCAAAAACCATCATCACCAACCAAGATTTGGCAATGAAAAACGCAGTCGCCAAGGTATTGCCAGATACTCACAATGGCTTGTGCACATCGCACATAAACAACAAATATCCCGAACGGCTACACAAATGTATATGCAAACCATCCGAAGTTCAAAAGTGATTTTAATACCTATGTCAAGAAATCGTTAAGGGTCAACGTGTTTGAGGAGAGGTGGGCAAAGTTAAAGGATGACTACTCTTTGTGCAATCATGAATGGTTGAAAGCACTGTATGAGATCAGGACACAATGGGTCGGAGCTTATACCAAAAAGTTTTTTGTAGCCAGAATGACTATGACGTCAAGAAGCGAAGGTATGAATGCCTTCTTGATGGGTATGTAGGTAATTCCTCAAGTATAAAGGAGTTTGTACTTGAGATGCAGAAAGCCCTTGACAAGCAATTTTTCCTAAAAAGAGAAGTCGACGCTGCTATTGTTTACAGAGAAAGAGCTATAGTAGTTTTTTCACCTTTGGAAGCTCATACGGCTCAAGCCTATACCAAAGAAATGTTAAGACAGTTTCAAGAGTTACTGCAAAAGTCGAATCATTATAGTATGACAAAGTTGAACGAGCACTATACCAAGGATCTCAAAGTTTATTCTTTGACAAATGTAACAAATTTTGCCAATCCGTGCTCTTCTTCGGTTCCGAAGAACTGAAGACATTTCACCGTATCGCTTTGTCTAGATATCGGATTTGCTAATTGCAACTGTCAACTGTTTGAGCATGAAGGTATACTTTGTCAATACACGCTAAAAGTTTTTAGCGCAAAAATGCCCGTAAAATTCCGATAGAGTATATCTTAGATCGGTTGATGAAGCAAGCCAATGGAATACGTGGTCACTTACCCTATGTGGCACATGTTATAGTTGATTTCGAGAAATCTGAGTGTAATACCCCGGATTTGTTTTGGGTACTTGTGTAAAGAACAATTAAAAAGTTATTCTGACATTGAATTAAGTCATGGGCTTTAGAGAATTTGTTTGGAGGTATTTTTAGTGACGAAATTAATATTTAATAGTGTTAGTGGCTAATGCGATTAGATTAGATATTATGAAGAAAGAAAGATTTCGACTTGGATTAGGATTTTAAGTCATATTATGATTAAATTAGTAATGAGGACTTCAAGTTGTATTATGATTGCACTAGCAATTTGGACTTCACGTTATATTAGAATTAGATAAGCAAACTATTTAAGGGGAAGAAGACATAAGAGTCTTCATATTTTTTAGAGACAGAGAGAAGAGAGAAAAGAGCTAGTGCATTCTTTTGGGTGTTTAAGCAAAAATGTGGTGATTTATTTAAGATAAAGAGGAGATTTTTGATGTTATATTAGTTACTTTGAGGTAAAGGTTTTTGCACATTCTTATTTGTAGGTTACCAGTACACACACGAGAATTATTTGTTTCATTGTTAGCTCATTAATCGATCTGATTTTTGTCGGGTTCAGCTTGTCCTTTCGTTCTTAATGTATTGTTTACTTTGTACTTAGTACTCATGAAATTTCTTCTTGAACTCCAGCAGTTTGGACTTGTGGTAACCATGGCCACATGTCATTTCTAGTTGGTCCCTTTTCTTTTCAAGAGTTCATCGATTTTTGTGCCCTTTAGTTTTTAACCAAAAACTTCTTTTGACGATATCTCATTCATCTGATCTCCGATTGAACTGATTTGCATTCATTGAATTCGTATTTTCGTTCTCTTCATTTTGAATCTACTAGGACTATTTTTGGACTTTGAATGAATATTCGATATATTTATGAAGTTACTTTGTGGGTGATATTTGTGTTTGAAAGTCACTTTTGATTATTGTAATGCTTAATAATAAGCAATTTGTGTATGTGACACCCACAAGTTTTGATAAATTGTGTTTGATATTCGACTCATGGATTATTTAACCATCTTTTGATCACTTTTAATATTCGTTTGTGAAATTTGACTTAGTTATCTAAATTCCTATTTTATTCGCTCTACTCGAACTCGATAACTCATGTTTCGTATTCGTTTTGGTCCGCTTTGTGTAAAAACTTTTACTGGGCAATTCGTGCTCACCCTTTTGTTTTTCGTTTCCTTCCCCTTCCAAGCCAAAAGTAGCACGAAGGGTGAGATATAAGTATTGCGGCAAGAATTGCTCTGGTTTCTGATATTGAGAATAGAGCTTATGATTTCTTTAGACGAAATATTGGTTTGTTGATTAATTTTCCTTTGGAAACAAATAATAAGTCTGAGAGATTGTAATAAAATTTTGGATTATTTTTGGAGTCACGATTTTGAGATTCAAATCATTATGTTTGCGGTATTTTAGATGCTCTGCTCTACCATTACGATTACTACTTTTTGGATTAGGTTTTGGTTAAGGACGTGTTCTGACCCTCGGGTTCGGGGCGTTACAGAATGGTATCAGAGCTTAGGTTTGAGATTCTGTAGACTCCTAAGCCCAAGATATATGTGATTAGGATTAGACCTTGAAAAGGCTGATTAAGTTTTGAGAATTTATTTCATATTGGAGCATAAGATTGAGATTTGGGAATAAGGTTGGGATTTGGTTCGAGTACGTAGTAGTAGAACGAATGTTGCTTGTCTTTGGAATTCAAATATTTTTAAGTGTTTATCAACGAGAATGATTGAATGATAGGACTATGATCTTTTGATGTCTATGAGCAGCTCTATCAAATAGGGTACAAAAAAGGTTGTGATTTCAAGATATAAGTGATATGGTGATAGATATGTTTTTATTGTGAATTTGAAAGAAGGTGTTGGCATTACTAGATTCTGATACCATTTTATTCATTTGTTTCGACATCCTTTTGTAAGCATCTAAATGTTAGACCTGGAAACTTGAAACCACAGCTATATGAAGTTACCCTTATGGAAAACCCTGTGGTGGCCCCCATGGTTTATAATTCTTGTTCCATCGATATCGATGGTAGAGATTTGACAGTTGATTTCATTTTTCTGGATATAAAACACTTCGATTTAATTCTGGTTATAGACTGATTGTCTTCCAATCATGTCAAGATGGATTGCTTTAGAAAAAAGGATGGTTAAAGGATAAGATTATGATCTTCTAACGAGTAGATCTAACGACAACTAGTTATAGGCTGTGATTGAGAGATATAAGCGATGTGGTAGCTTAGAGACTTAAACTTTAGCGAATGGGTGATATACGTGTGTATTTAGATTTTGAGTACTTTTAAGGCAATGTTTTTCTCTGTGATGGATTTGATAATAGTTTGAGCTGCTTTGCTTTGAGGTATCAGAGTGCGCAGCGAAAGCATGGTCGTCTTTGGTGTGATGTGCAAGTGCGTATAGAAATTAATTATCCATATTAGCTAAGTCAAAATGGTATACTTCGAAGGTTGTTCGATGGATTTGGTTTTGATTTTGGTGTCAGAATAATAAAAATATAGGGGGAAAATATTGATCATTAGGTGATCTCATGGTTTGGCTAATGAATTACATAGACATTATATCGTTGCAATTTTGGCCCTCTGGTGTAAAACTTTTACTGGGCAATTCGTGCTCACCCTTTTGTTTTTCGTTTCCTTCCCCTTCCAGGCCAAAAGTAGCACAAAGGGTGAGATATAAGTATTGCGGCGGAAATTGCTCTGGTTTCTGATATTGAAAATAGAGCTTATGCTTTCTTTAGACGAAATATTGGTTACTTGATTTATTTTTCTTTGGATTCAGATAATTAGTCTGGGAGAATGTAATAAATTTTTGGGTTATTTTTGGAGTTAAGATTTTGAGATTCAAATCATTATGTTTGCGGTATTTTAGATGCTCTGCTCTACCATTACGATTATTATGTTTTGGATTAGGTTTTGGTTAAGGATGTGTTCGGACCCTCGGGTTCGGGGCGTACACTGTGATATGTCGATATAATCACCTCTGCATCATCATGAATGGTTTATCTTTGGACGTTGCGTCAACAATGGATGTGTACAAGTATCTAGTTGACGGAGCCGCAAGAGAGAAGGCCAATCTTACACAGTTTAAGGTGGCAATACCAAACACTCGAGACACTCCACCTGCTCGAATGACTCCAGCAGCTTGAGTCACTCGAGCTTCAGTCATTGGTTCATAGCCAGGTGTTGACAGAGGCGCTACAAAGTGTTAGGTATCGAACCCGACAGTTTGCATGAGGATGATGATGATGAAGAAGAGTGTTAGGGTTAATGTGTAATTTGAACTTTAATTGTTAACCTTTTATTGTGTAATCTGAGATTTGGTGTGTTGAACTTTAATTTTTAACCTTTTCAAATTCCACTGAAATACACAAAAAAGGGCCAATTAGTGTGGCCAAAGAGGAGAAAGTCGGAAAAAAAAAATCAATTTTCATCCAAAGCTACGAAAGGGCCAATAAGTGTACCCGAAGAGGGGCGACTTTGAAAAAATCCAAAAAAAAAAAATCAAGTTCCACCGAAATACACAAAAAGGGGCCAATTAGTGTGTCCAAAGAGTAAAAAGTCTGAAAAAACAAAAAAATATATCAATTTTCACCGAAAGCTACAAAAGGGCCAATAAGTATATCCGAAAAGGGGTGACTTTGAAAACCCCCCCAAAAAAAAAAAAATATTCAAGTTCCACTGAAACACACAAAAAGGGCCAATTAGTGTGCCTAAAGAGTAAAAAGTGTGAAAAAAAAATATTATTTTTTACCAAAAGCTACGAAAGGGCAATAAGTGTGCTCGAAGAGGGGCCACGCTGAAAAACAAAATTTCAAGTTCCACTAAAATACACAAAAAGGGGCCAATTAGTGTTCCCAAAGAGTAAAAAGTTTGGGGAAAACAAAAAAGGATATCAATTTTCACCTGAAATACACAAAAGGGGCCAATTAGTGTGCCCAAAGAATAAAAAGTCGGGAGAGAGAGAGAGAGAGAAGCAAAAAAAAAAAAAAGGGTAACAGCTTCTATCTCTTTCTTCAAGAAGAGCCAACTGACGCCCGTGTGCAGGTCCAAGTGTAATAAAAAAGAAGTTCAGTTAACGGTTAGCAAAACTGAGAGCCGTCTCTAACCGCTACAAAGTCTAACGGTTAGGGAATTCTCCCAGTATCTCTAACCACTAGAAACGGTAGCGGTTAAAGATACTAGCACACCAAACCTCCCCAAAATCTCTCTCCCTCTTCACTGTATGCCAAACCAAACCTGCACATGTTCTCTCCAATAATCCTTTACAAATCTCAAAATCCATCTCACAATTCTAACAACGATTGTCAAAATAGAAGCAATCCAATTTGAAGTGAAGAAAGAAATTTCAACAATTCTCAAGATAATCCAATAATTCGCAATACAATCAAACAATTTAATTTTGAATTTTTTTTTATGTACACTTTGTAGGGTCGAATACATCAATAATAATAAGGAAGACACCTAGTTACACCCTCTTTGAGCTCCCAAGCTATCCTATATCTAAACGTCAGGGCATCACTCAAGACCAAGTCGTCGTTTCGATATCGTCCGCACAAGTTAAGTAGTCTATGTACTTAAGCACATAAACACCACAGTCATGACTGATGTAGCAAAAGAAACATAGTTACAATGTTCAAAGCTCATAACTGGTCGTATATAGCTAGTACAATATCCTCTTTGTATGTGAAGGGCGATTTTGACTCGTGCGTGTTACCTTGAGAAGCCATTCTAGGTACTCCTCAATACTAGTGCCGGGTTCTTTATCAATACACGGCTATTGTACGTATCTTGCCATGTAATCCACTGTTGTACCTCGTCGCCCAACATATCCAAGGTATCAGGTTGGTCGAAGATCAGCCCTCTGCCCTCCCTATATGGTCGCATAACTATAGCGGGTTTCGGTATCCCTTGCAGACATCCAACTTGCCTCATTGCGCGATCGGGCATTTGGAACTCACATATCTCAAAATGAATGAGCGGCACCCGCACCAAACGTGCCATCACCTCGTCCTCCTTGGGGAAGTTGAGTACGTCGTCAATGGCGAACGCGTTGCCGTTGTTGTTGTCGGCGGGCTGGGAGAACCGGTTAATATGGGAAGGAGGAGAAGCAGGAAGTTATTTGAGGAGGAGAGAGATGGCGGGTGTGTTGGAAAGGTGGAGAATATGGTTGAGTGGTGTGAAAGAGATCTGACAAGTTGGACAAAAAATTATTTTGGAGTATCCATGAATTATCATCTCTATAGTAAGGGTAATATCGGGAAAAAATGGTTATAACAGTAATGAAAACGCTAAACATACAAGAATTGATCCAAAAAAGTTGTTGAAAATGGAAATGAAAATGGTAGAACATACAAAAACAACTGAAAAAAGTAGATACAAAAATCGGTGAAAATGATAAAATTACACAACCATATTTCATGATTGGATACGAAAATGTTGAAAACAAAAGCACAAAATAAATATGGAAAATAAAAATGCTAAACATACAGCCCCTTATATTTTGAATCCATATCTTTGTCGCGTTTCCTAATTCCTAGTTCCGGACAAACGTTCCTCGTTCGTCTTTTCGATCAGCATAAGCCTATTCCTATCGTACTGCGTTCCTTGTTAAGTGGCGTTCACGTACCAAAACGATCTACGTCCCAGGTAATAGTTTCTGGGATACAAGATTTTTGATTGCCTCCAGGTGTGCAGACCTCAGTTTTCTCAGGGAGTTCAGACGAGCAAGCAGAACCAGCAAATATTCAACAGCCAAGCATTTGGCAAGAGCTTATGCAGTGAAGCAGAGGGCAGGGTCTTATAGGCTCCATTCAGTTGCCCTTGGTCTACTTATATGCATGGGTCTACACCATTTCCACGCTACCTTGGCATTAATCAGAAGCTTTAGATATTATCCAATTGGAGTTTCTTTGTTGCCTCGACAGTTTAAACACACTGGAATTTTCAAGTCCGTGACAAGGTTCTTCCTGTAAATCTTATTCCCTTGTGCAACTTCGGGCATGGAATGGTTAGCTGCCTATCATGCTAGAGTTAATTCCTTTATGAAACAAGGTGTTCTTCTCATTGTGGATTACCGTGTTTGTGACTTCTGGCAAAAATGAAGAATGGTCCTTGGGTAGGTACAAAGGTCGGCGGCAATTGGGATATGGCAGCGGTGTGCTTTTTTTTCTTTTTTTTTCCTTTTTTTCCTTTACTTGGAATGGCTTTCTGATGGTGAACGACTAAGGCAATAAGAAATAAAAACTTGTGCCCCCTTGATTTATTTACTACATTACGTACTCTTAAAATACTGGTGAGGCCATCACTGGCCTTACCAGTCCTTTTAATTCTCACCGCTTGGCGAGCGCCTTTAAGGGATTTATTGCCCTATGGCAGGGTCATGAAAGAGCAGACCTCTGCCAATGTACCAGATGCACGGCCCTAGCGGGATTATAGAGGTGTGCCAGTGAGGACGCTGGACCCAAGGGGGGTGGATGGACATCAGCTATGTACTAGCTTGGATTTCAAAATCCCATTTTTAAGTTAGGGAATTGAAGTTTGTCTTACAAGGAGCTGAATTCTTTATTGCCTATGCATCTACTCATGTCGAAAAGGGCATTGCCCTATGGTAGGGCTGATACTAAAACTTGAAGCTCGCATAATGGAAGTTGTATTTGACCTAATTATGCAAACTTCTAGAAACTTTCGGAGACCTAACTTATGATGAGTTTGCTACGTCTTTCTTCTTGAGGTCTTAATTATGACATAATGCTATAGATAGGTACCCTCCCTTTCCCCGGCAAAAGATGATCTACAATGTAGAGTAACGTATAAATCGCAACCTCTAGAACTTCTAAAGTTGTTCTGTTTGATTCAGCTTTTGTCTTGCGACTGTTTGTAGGTGATACAGTCTGGCATGCAAGATAATTATCACTCGCACTTATAGGTTTTAGTTTGAGTAGTGCGATCCTCTTTTCTGTAATAAGCTTATGCTGTTTAGTTGACTTGTACTAATGATGTATAAGCAATTCCTTATAAAGTCTGTTGCACATCCAAGCACACCCTAAAAGTCATAATTTATCGACATCACTATAACGATAAGAACATTTTTTATACAGGTCCGAGTTTTCAGTTTTATGGATGAGCCCATCCTAGATGCTGTACGTGAGAGACTAAGGCAAAAAACATATATCAAAGGAAACAGAATTTTAGACTATGGTGTTTTCATGGATAAGATGGTTTTTATCATTCGGGGGAAGATGGAGAGCATTGGAGAAAATGGGCTTACTCCATTGCGTGAAGGGGATGTTTGTGGTGAAGAACTTCTGACATGGTGCTTCGAGCATTCTCATGTGGAAGAAGGTAAGAGCTCTCCTTGTTCGAGTATGATAATTACTGTGTGACCTTAGCTTCAATCTGCTGTATGATCTAGGATGCTCTATTTTGGAGTACTTGTGCATGCAACTAAACTATGTTAAAACATGCATCTGTTCATTCCCTTGTCTTTATTGTGCAGATTTTTTGCTTTGTATATAGCCTACAGCTTCTTCTAAATTTTCTGTTGTTTAGTTGGGGAAACAGCAGATTGGCATTTCTGCCCAATTGATCAGATTCAGGGTGAGACCTGTCCATTATGGTCGATCCTGGTTTTATAGGTGGTGGCATGGGAGTGTTTTCCTGGCAAGCGCTCACCCAATTTCAGAGAACGAAATTTGATGTTTCCAGAAAAGAACACAATGTTGAAACATTTAATTTTCTTAATATCCTGCAATATACCAGACCGGTTAGAAGATTACAGAACAATTTGAAGCACGAGTAACTTTAGTAACGGACATGAGATAGATTTATATTCACATACATGAGAACTATATACGAAGAAGAAGAATGGCGTAGATGATGATGGAAAGAAGAAAAGATACCAATCATATGATCTCTGCAACTCGAGTCAATAACTTAGGGTCGAGATGAGGAGGAAGACATGTAGTAGGTTTACCTCTCGGAGCTAGAATACCAGTAGAAGATGTGGATGGCTGCTGGGAAATTTTGATACTGCATATAATAAGCATATTCATCATCTGACATAATCTGCATATGCCCTCCCTCAGGTCAGGGTAGAGGAGACGTAACTGCAATATGTTCAGAACTTGCAAAGGCATGAGTATACCGAGATTAAGCTAGAGATGGTGTAGGTGTATTATTAAGTTGGGGGCAATAACATGCTATATCACCTGGGTCTCCAAAATGATAACGTGTCCATACACCTCTAGAACTATTAAATCTAGCTGGAAATTGATTCTCACCACTACCTCTGCTGTGGCCACAATCTCCACGAGCTCTACCACGAGTTTCATGAAGTCTGACACCACCATGACTAATACCACTGCCACGTCCTCCTCCACGACCACCTATACCGAATTGACCTCTAGTGATTTTGCTACCACTAAACTGATGGGTGTGAGACAATAGCAGACCAATCCGCTGAATCTCTCTGCACAGGAATGTGAGTGTTTTCTTGAGACACTCTCAAAACACGATGCTAAAATTGGCACCTCGATTGTAAGATGACCCGTCCTGACTCAAGACCAGCTAAGAAACTCGTCAGATCCAATTTTTCCTGCTGAGCTTGCATTTGCTCCACGTTGAAGGCCGCAAAATATTGAATAATGGGATGACCCAGATGATCGTCCCGGTAAAAATTCAAAGACAAATCGTAAAAACTGGAAAGATTGTTCTGGCCAGAATACAAAACATTTAAATAACTCCAAAGTTCCTTCACTGTGTCAACATGCGCAACCAAGTCAAATTTTTTGCTGTCTGTAGAGTTCAACATCTGTCCAAATTTCATGCATTTTCTCGTAGCAAACTAGCTCTACTATCATCAGTGGGAGGGTCATTAGTCAGTTGGTCTTCCTTCTCTTGCCCTGTCAAACTTAACTTTATTATCTTCAGCATTGTTGATAATTGAAATGTCTAACTTCTTATCGGTCAAGCGTGTGAACAATAAAACAATTTCAGAAACAACTATCTCAGATTTGCTACTAGATTTACCCTTGGGTTGCGTAATCATTATGGCATAATATAACAACTACCTCAGAGTGCGCCTTGCATAGATTTACCCTTAGGTTGCGTAATTAGTATGCCCAGGCGCAAGGTGGTGGTGGAGGCGCAAAAAAAAGCTCAAAAATCCTATTCTTTGATTTTTGCATCGTGGCATCACCTCAACTGTTCATTATCTTTGATTCTTCGTTTCATAAGATAATAAATCAATGTCTAAAGCACAAAAAACCTAAAACTCCAAACCCCAATCAATCGATTCTCTTGTTGTTGTTCATTTTAGCGCCGCGTCGCTAATTGTTGTTCTCTTTCAAGTAAATCTTGACCTTCACTTCACCTTGTAAACAAAGAAAATGAAACTGAAGAGGAATATTTACCAGACGTGGAACCTATGATTCCCTTTTGAAGAAAGCATTGTTGCCTTAGCCCTCACCGATGATGAGGATGACATTATCATGTTAACTTAGGATTAACTACTTCTCGTTGGATTTAAACTTTTTTATTTTTGAAAATTTGTTAAATTGTCATGTTCTGAATTTTTGACGGGATTTTATTGGTTTAATGCACTAGTATCTAGTTATTTTTATTTTGCGGCTCACTTTGAAAAGGTGCGTGCCTGTAGGCTCTAGGGACCCTTTGCGCCTTAGGTGCGCCTGCGCCTTTCATAACTATGCCCAGGAGTTTGCGGTACAAATTTTATGGACAGTAGCCCAGAAATCACTTCAGGCCTAAGCATCGACCAGCTATGAGTAAATTTTAAGCCAAACAAGGGCACAACAGCCTTGTAGTTAAATCTGCAAAATTATAACGGCCATGTAGACAAATCTGCAGAACAAGCAGTCAAAAAAACCTTAAAAACTTGTGCAATCACTGTCAAGCAAAAACTGACTTCCAAGGAACGTACTTTATTCGGAGGCAACACTACAGAACCTCCAAATACGCCACAAACTCCCTGGGCTGCCTCCTAGTCCTGTGCAAGTTACCAAGTTTGCATTAAACCTTACACTTCACCTCCTATAACAGTAGCCAAGGGTAGTAAGCACCTTGCCTTGATTTCTACTTGTAATCAGAGCACGCCTTTTCTTTCTTCTTTTTTCTGCTTCCTATTGCGTTTTCTTCCTGTGACTCGCAGGTAATGATCAGAGCATGCCTTTTCTTTCTTCTGTTTTCCTGCTGCTTACTGCGTTTTCTTCCTGTGCTGGGTAGCTATGATTGAGGTGATGCATGGGCAATGACCTGTTGGCCAAATGGGTGTATATGGTGAAGCATATATCTGATGGTACCATTGAGAGGCTTAAGGCCAGATTGGTTGCTAAAGAATACACATAAACCTATGGGATCATTATCAAGAGACCTTTGCCCCATTGGAAAATTTGAACTCTGTTCAAATTCTTCTGTCTTGTGCTGCTAACAGTGGGTGGGATCTCCAACAACTGGATTTAAAAATGCATTCCTTCATGGTGACATAGAAGTAGTAGTTTACATGGATAAATCACCTAGTTTTTCTTCAGAGAGGGCTATGTGAGTAAGCTCAAGAAGGCTTTTTATGGGCTAAAAATCAACAGGGGCATGGTTTGATAAATTTCTTAAAGCAATATTGAAGTTTGGTTACAAACATGAAATGAGATTATGGTAAGATCATCGTTCTCATTTTATATGTTGATGACATTGTTGTATAGGTGATGATGATGATGAAGTATCCCTTCCCAAGTCTTTATTGGCAACAGAATTTGAGATTAAATATATGGGTCCTCTACTTTCTTGGCTTTGAGGTTGCACTGTCTTTGTTTCCGAGAGGAAGTGTGTTCTTGATCTGTTAGCAGAGACTGACATGCTAGGGTGCAAACATCCTGTTTCTCCAATTGAAGCTAACCATCTGTTTGTGGTGGAATCGCATAACATTTAAGAAGGAACCTGCCAGACACTTGTTGGTATTTCCTTCATATTAGACCAGATATTGGAAACGCAGTTGGAGTTGTAAGTCGATTCATGCATAACCCCCGTCTTCCACAGGTGGAGGCAGGTTATCATATATTAAGATACCTGAAATCATCTCCTGGTAGAGGTCTTATTATTTTCTTGTCACGGGCATACAAAGGTCCAGGCATTCACTGATGCTGATTGGGCAGGACAGCAGAGGATCGGCACTGCATTTTGGGCTATTGCACATTTTTGGGCAAATCTTATTACTTTGCACTGTAAGAAGCAAATCGTTGTTTCAAGATCGATGTCGGAATCAAATCATGCAACATATTGCTTAAGGTGTTTGTGGAGTTAGGTCGCTAAAGACCTTGCTAAAGGATGTGGGGATGTCTTTTGATAGACATATGTGGCCTTTTTAAAAGGATAAGGCTCCCATCAGTATTGCTCAAGATCTTCTTTGACATGACTGAAGAAAGCACATTGGTTTTGACAGACAATTCATCAAAGAGAGCTCACATTGGACTAATCTGCATTCCCTTCATGAAGTAACTGGCTGACATTTGGATACAGAATTGTACTAGTGATGTGTTTCATCTCATCTTTCGCAAGTTAGGCATGTGAGATAAATTCGACCAACTTGAGGGGGAGTTTTAGGAATTCGACCTTTATTGCAGTTCCCTAGATCTGTGTCCTTTCACATCATTCCATATTGTAAGTACCTAAAGATCAATGTGGCTTTAAGGCTTGTTGAGTAACAATAAACAGCAATCCCTTGGCCGCTAAACAGGGCAGTGTAGCCTCAACGTGTGTTTTCTAGTATGCACGGACGCACCGTACCATGCAGTCCCTTTCCTCATAAACAGCTATCTTACATGGACTTAGTATGAGTGTCGGGGTGAGATACGTGTACATGTGTCGGATTTGTCTAATTTTTAAAAGACATGACAGAGGTACTCGGAAAATTAATCATATATGGAATACTTTTTGTGTTTGTAAGGTAAAATGGTGTTTACGTGACGTACATGGTTTTAATTGAAAACTGGTCTCATCTGAAAGTAATAACAAGTTAGATGAAACAATATAAGATAGTGTTCATAGTGGCATATCTAGGAGATGTTTCAAAACACAGATCCCATAACCATGTCAAGCGTCGGACACCGGTACTTCAGGCATTCTGAAGAGTCCATGCAACATAGATAAACAGGAAAAGGAAGCCTCAACGTTTGTTTTCTATCGTTACATCTCTAGCCCTTTCTCCAATTCTTCTCGTCTCCCTCGTCTCTTCCTCTATCTTGTCTCTCTCCTGTGTAAAACGTAACCGAATCATTATATCCACTTTTAACACGATCAAAGTTTTTTACAAGCATGGTTCATTCTTTTCTCTCTGGAATATTTCTAATATAGTTCTCCAGAGTAAGTACCCAGTCAGCAAATTTCTCTTATGTATGCAATTCAACAAATCAAAGAATATCATCAGACCTAGAAATTCTTCTGCACATAGGCTGACTGCGAGGAAAACCTCTGGCGCGAACTCTATGGCTTCCACGATTATTTTAACTTCATCTCCATTGAAGTGATGGACTACACCTCACGATTAACCGCCATAAGGCGATTGCCGCGGTCGCTTGGATTTGTCATCAAGCCAAGACTGACAAAGCTCTGAAAACCTTATAATTAGTGGAAGCATATAAATATATGTCCTTGAGTGAAAAGGACCTAGGGTACGCTAGGTAAATAAGACATGAAATAGAATCTCAGAAGCACATAGAAACTACATTTCATTGACTGCTTGACAGAGTTACTTAGAGACCTTATATAGAGTTATGTAGGGGACTATACATAGGAAACTAAAAAACCTACCACTAATGGCTAACCCAACGGCCTGCATTGTGCGAAATGGTTCGGGATATCTATTGAACGAAAATAAAGACCCATGACTTGTGTGCTATAGTGGTGCGATTTTTTCGTTGTTATTGCTGCAAGCTCTCAGCTATATCTGCTAAAACCGTGGGATTCTTGTCCTGCATTAGTTTGCCTCGGCTTGCTACATAAATCTTACTTTAATTTGTCAATAAAATTTGGGTACTAACTCGGCAGTTTAGTGTGGAGCCTTCCTCTCTTGTCATGGTATCGAGGCTGGAAGCTGGTGACCCTTTAGCATCTTCGAATCATTCAAGGCAGGTGTAAACACATAGCTTAAGGGGGGTCCCCTGGACTTGCATATATTTCCTTACGCTTTGTGTCATTGGGATCTCGCTTAATTTTGCCTTGGCTCTACCTAAGTCAACCTACCATCCTCCTTGGGACTGGCAGGGCATTGACATAGGCATAGTTGGGCTAAAGAATTATACTGTCATACATAACATACTGGTGGGCACCGCAATACTACAACAATGGGAGAAGGTTTTAGGTATATAATATGGCCAGATTTTGTTCAGTAACTTGTAAAGGTAAAGGAAGGATGAAGGAGTGAAGTAGGCCAAAATACCTTAGGATGTCGAGAACTTGATGATTGTTACAATCTTTTCTAGTGCTTCAAAACAATATGTGATGTAGTGCAAACAGTACCAAGCTTTACCTTTTGATTTAGCACCAAGTATCGTGTCTTGCTTTAGACAATAACTTTTTAGCTTTTAAACTTTGCATCTTCTTACTTGTTAGCATGACTACTTATAGTACGAGCTTTTGCAACATGATAGTAGTTTTGGTTTAAAGACATACAAGCAGTGAATCCTTTAAGAAAGGCCAACTCAAATTGTTGGACCTGGAAAAAAACTGGCCCATTCCCACCTTTGCACACAGCCCGCCACCTAAAATGCCGGTATGAGTACGCGTATGAACACCTGCATTAAATCGGACCCATGCCCTGCCGTCCCATCGCTGGCTGGCTGTGGGTTCGGTCAGTTGTAGTTCACTCAAGAACTTACCCTTGATTATATTGTATACCATACAAGCTTTCAGGGTCTTAGTTTGCTCTTCTTCTTGAGTTGCAGATGAAAGAAAGATCAGGTTTCCAGGACTCAACTTACTGAGCAAAAGGAGCGTAATATGCCTAACAAATGTAGAAGTATTCGTACTCCTAGCTGCAGACCTTCAAGATATTTTCAGTCACTTCTCTGGATTCTTGAGAAATCCACGTGTACAACATGCAATAAGGTAAGTGTACAAATCTCAGTTTCTTAGTGCTTGCTCTAGAAATGATGGTGTAAATATTAAAGATTGGGGCCTTTTCATTGTAAAATACCTCTAGCCGGCTACTGAATTCTGGAAAACTTTCTAATCTCTGGGAGCAGTGCATAGCTGAAAAGAGAATACAATATTCTGAAATAATTCTTTTGTTCATTAGTGGTACTTCAGATGATCATCTTAGGGTGGTCCTTTTGTCAACCCTTCTAGTAGTGTCGGCCATTTACCCCACTTTAGTATCATACGTTACGCACAGACGAAAAAATATTCTAATTGGTAAGAAAATAGTAAACCAAGGTAGTCATTCTAGTTCTAGAAGAGAAGAATGCAGATGGCTCTGAACAGGCCTTCAAGTCTTCATCTTCAATTTTCAGATGTGTGAGATATTGAGGTTGTGCAACTGTGTTCTCTGTAGAGTGTGTATTAAAGGCCTACGCCTATTGATGAACTACCAATGAGGTCTTAGGAGAGAAAAGAGACAATGGGACAAGAGGGGAATATAAAAGGAGAAATGACAAGATTGGGGGTTTGCAAGAACTATAGTGGAGGAAAGCAATTATCTTGGGAAATACTAATTTATCAAAGCTATAGCTTATATGATCTCTGTAGAATGCATTAGTAGTACAGGCCGCTTGAGATTATATATGTTGCATGGGCTGGTTGAATGAAAAATATTAGCGACATTACAAATGGAGCTACTGGTCCATTAGATCTTCAAATGTGCATGGTGCTTTATACACGTAATGTATCCTTTTCCGGCCATTCTGTAGTCAGGAACAACTCTCATTTGTCTTACTCTAGAGTAATTTCAGGCTTTGCTAGTGCAAATTCATAGCCTGCCGGATCGTGTAGATACCATGTTTCTTCCCAGCCGAGGATGGCGCTTTAATACCAGCTGCGAAACTTAGATTAGTTTTGTTGGACCAATGTGTGTCCAACCCCGGAAATCACACGTGTAAATTTCGGCTTTAACTGATCTTGTGGACTTCTAGTGTTGCAAAAGTGTTTTCACATGCTTGTCTGTTCATCTTTGTTGAGACGATGGTGGTTGTCAGTACATCCATAAACCAATTCTCACATGAGTTTTACCGCCTTATACGGTATATGCAAGTTATATTTTTGTTCCTTTAACAATTAGGTTTTCATGCAAATGCAATCAATTGCGCCTTACTCCTAGTAGAAGCTTTCCACCATGGTCCTAGTCACTTGATTCAAGTGGCACTGGGCTTAAAACTAGTACCTACATTCATGAACTTATGGGGCTACTTTTACAGGTATGAATCTCCATACTGGCGAAGCTGGGCAGCAGCCCAAATCCAACGTGCATGGAGATACAGACAGAGGCGACTACGTGGTGCAGACACCTCAATCGTGCAACCCAATCAACAGATCAAGTAAATGAAATCTACATTCTGTGATCTATAAGTTCTGCATGCATTGATGGGAATATTTCATGTGATGTCTGCGTTAATTGCCCCCTGAGATTACTTAATGTTTTACCCTATGAAGCACGAACTTCAGTGCGTGGTGCAAATACGACATGGGTGTGGCTACGCGGACCCATCATTTTTAAAAATTACAGCTTACTGGTGTGGTCAGGATACGGAAAATATTATAACATGTGTATAAGATAAACATAAAAAAAAAATGTTAATATTAGTTAGAGTTTGTTAAGTATATTCGGCTGTTTCGCAAATATTGAAGTTTCCGACCACATTAGTTAGAGTTTCTCAAGTTCAATGGGCTGTTTTGTGAATATGAAATTGTAGAGCTGAATACATAAAGCTTTAATGTTGGAGTATTTTTATTTCTTAGAAGTATTGAGGCTGATTTAATTTATAAGGTAATATATGGGTGTACTTAAATGAAATTTCCAATTTGTGGATATAGCTATCAAAAAGTCAAAAGGTGAACCATTTGTTAAAAATCTGACGATAACACGTCCAGCCAAATAAAAAACGTTGAGGTATTCCTTCCTCTTCTTCCCTGGAATCACAGCTACATCGATTACATCAAAAGCCACATCGCATGTAGCATGGCGCCTTGGGTCGCCGCACGCCGCTGCCACCTTGGGTCGCTGGTGACTTCTTCATCTATCTATCTATCTATACATCCATCTCTTTTCTCTCCAGTCTCCTCTTTCCTCTCGCCTCTCAAATTCCTCGTTTTTCGGTGGTCACCCTCGTGGCTACTGCCGCAGCTGTTCTCTCTCTCTATCTTTGTGCACATAATTCTTTTGAGGATTATATTTTCACCCCATAAGCATCCGATACATACCCTACCCCCATCCTATCCGGACCCGAGCCGAACCTGGTACTTTCGGTACTTAAGAAATTGAAGAAATAAATAAACTTGCCCGACCCACACCCTACCCGTACTGGTGCCCAAACCCTACGCGTACCCGATCCCTATGCTTCACCCATTTTGAAGCACCCGTGCTTCTTAGGTGTTAATAAATTGGGTCAGTGGACCCATTATCCGTCCACTAACAGATAATGTGTATTTGTTAGTCTGGATAATTACAGTTAATTAGAGAATATTTATCTCTTAAGTGTTTGAGATAAATACAATATTTATCTCTTAGATGTTTGAGATAAATACATCTTTATCTCCTTAGTGTTTGAGGTAAAGTCTGTCTCTAATACTATCTCTATATAAAAGCTAGAGATATCCCAAGAAAGAGGTCATTGCAATAAGTCATAAACTACAAGTCATAGACAATAAGTCCCTCTCTGTGTTACACTCTCTCTAGAGCATCACCGAGCTCTAGGATTTGGTTCGTGGACGTAGAACTCGACTCTAGTAGCCGTTTTCGTACCTGCGATAAAGATCAAGCGTGTTGGAGGCTCGTAACAACAAGGATCCTACGTCAGAAAATTCGGAGACTTCGTACGGTATATTTCCGAACCCACTACGTTATGTGGTAAGCGCATTGAATCGTTTCAACGTTGGTATCAGAGCATGATTACTTGTTGATTCGCCTTTAACATGCTAGTATAATTATGTGCATGTTGCGATTTTTTCCGAATACACGATCGAGACCCATTACAAAAATTCGAAATTTATTGAGCATGTTTTTCTGAGGATAAACTCCATAAAATTTCGTGATTATTGGATGCATGATTTGTGAGAAATCATGATTTTATTTTTCAAGAAAACTGTGGTTTTTTTCGAGTTTTGGGACTCAAATTCGGAGCCTGATATTCAGTTTTTATCATCATTGGTTGATAAATAAATAATCTATGTCGTATAAGCTTTCCAACGATATATGGCACGCATTATTTGGCTTAAAAACGAGAGAGATATGGCCTTCGGAAGTTGGCATCGTGGCATGGCGGCGGCTGGAGAATTAGGGTTTTTAAAGAAGAAGGTGAACAGTATCTTCACGCACTCCATGCGCCCAAGCCGAGCCGCAGACGCGCTCCACGCCCAAGACGAGCCGCACGCGCAAGTCACGCGCCAAGTCAGCCGACCACGCGCCGCACGCGTGCCAAGCCGCGCCGTCACGAGTCATCACGCGCGCCACGTGCCGTCACGCACCAGCCAAGGCTGTTGTCCCACGCGCCCCACGCGCGGCTGAGTCTATGCGCCACACGCGCCCGTGCTTGCCACGCGCTTGCCAAAGAAAATCCAGAAGTTTCCCCACGCGCAAGGCGGCGCGTGTAGGCGCGTGACGACTGTTTTTTGGCTGATATTTGTCACCGCCGGCGAGTGGAGCTCCACCAGCCCGTTGTTTTTTTTCTCTGGTGTTTAAATTTACCTTTATACCCTCTGTGTGTGTTCTGTTTAATTTTTAAACGTTTTTTTATATAGAAATTAGCTTTAAAATTTTTGTTTTATACACATATTTTTTTATTTAATTCCAGAGGGTATATTAGGGTTAAATTTATTATTTGTCATCTTTAAGAATTTATCTCTCGTTTTCAAGCAATTTGTGAGTATTTTTGTGGTCCCAAAAATTATGAATAATGCGTAAATAAATATTTTTTTGCACTTTGTGGGTAGCAATAAATATTTTTGGAGAGTTATATGACATAGATAAATTCTCTCTTATTTGTTACATGCTTGCCTTGATTTGTGTTATGGTTTAAATATGCTTTTGAGGTATATTTGTTGGGTTTTTGGTAAGCCCACACTTATTAAACCAATTTTTTCAAGGCCTTCCCATTTTCCTTGGAAGGAGAATGTGGCATATTCATCCATTTAATTATCCTTTATCTTATAATTTGAGCATGCTAGTTTTAGGTTAAATGGATGGGTATTAGATTGACATTCCAAATAAACTTATGTGTTTATTTTTGTTATTAGAATGTCAATAGGACTCAATGGAGTCTTTGCACACTTTGTTGTATGATGCAATTTTTATATTGTTCTAAATTATCATGTGGATGATTTATTATATTGTGGCTTATATGATGATGAAATTTATTGCGAAAAATTACTTGAAAAATATTTTTCCCAACTCACATACATGGGAAATGATTACGAGCTTAGCAAATTTTCGATTTCATGATGTGAGGAAGGATTCTGTTTTTCATTTGAATTTTTTGAAATAAATAGAAGGATGTATAATTAATGTATTTTCCTTGCGCAATCTAATATAGTGAATATAATGGTCACCAAGAATGTCATAGCTGATCTCGTTAATGTGAGAAACTTAACGGAGATAATTATGACGTTTGACACAAAAAGATGAAATTCATGCTGAACGAACAAGAGCTCGAGGAGCACTTGACCAAGGAGATGGTCGCGCCAACTGAGGCGCAACCCCTAAGAGACCACACTGCCTACTAGAAGTGGAATCAGAAAGATCGTAGTGCGCGCTACACCTTGTTGAGCAGCTTGCAAAATGATCTAATTGGGCAGTATGATGAACTTCCAACTTGCAAAGTTTTATGGGATCAGCTCAAGTTCTCTTTTGGTGGAACCTCAACTACGCGGCTTCGTAGCCTTGTGATCAAGTTTGAGGAGTACACAAAAGACCCTAAGCATACCATGAGTGAGCATCTAAGGGTGATGTCCAATATGATTGGTAAGCTGAGGGATGCTGGACATGCGCTCACATATGAGCAGCAAGTCAGAGCTGTCATAAGGTCCCTTCCTGCCTCATGGGCCAATATGAAACAGATATTGACCCATAGTGAAAACATCAAGAATTTTTTTGATGTTTCACAGCATGTCATCCTTGAGGCTGAGACTCGAGACGCTGACAAGACCCTCACTTATGTCGCCCAAGAGGGATCGCGCAATGCAATTGGTAAGCGCGGAAGACAAAGTAAGAAAAGCAAGAAAGGCAAGGCTAGCACTTTTGTGCCAAAGGAAGGGAAAAATGAAGAAACGCAAGGGGGTTTGCGCAATGCAAACGGCAAGCGCTGATGTTTTCTCTTCTTTTTAAGGGTAATAAGTTGGACATCTTTTTGGATAATGTTTTGTTCGGACATGGTTTTCGCATGGATAGTTTTTTTCAATTGGATTTAAATGATTCTCAGTCCTCTTATTCTTATGTTGTGAATGATAATATTATGAATGATTCTACCACCTGGCATGCGAGTCTGGGCCACATAGGCAGAGATAGAATGACTCGTTTGGCTAGAGAAGGCCTTTTAGGCCCACTCGTAAAAGTCAATCTACAAACTTGTGAGGCTTGTTTGACAGGTAAAGCATGCAGGAAGCCTTTTGGAAAGGCTGTGAGAGCAACTCAACCACTTGAGCTAGTTCACGCTGACATATGTGGACCTATGAGTGTAAAGACACACCATGTCGCCTCATATTTCCTTACACTGATAGACGATTATACGCGATATGGTTGTGTATATGATATCTCACCGCTATGAAGCTTTGGACTGTTTCAAACGCTTTGTAGCAGAGGTTGAGAATCAGAAAGAGAAGAATTTAAAAACTCTTCGCACTGACCGGGGACGTGAATATTTGTCAAATCACTTCAAGAAGTTTTGTGAGGAAAAAGGGATACGCATGCAACTTACTATTCCTAATACTCCATAGCAAAATGGTGTTGCGGAAAGAAGGAATATAACATTGTTAGACATGGTTAGGTCTATGATGGCGCAAGCAAACCTTCCAATATCTTTTTGGGGGGATGCCCTTTTGACTGCAGCCTATATACTTAATCGTGTGCCTTCACAGTCAGTCAAATCCACCCCTTATGAGCTTTGGAATGGCCAAAAGCCAAATTTGGATAACTTGCGCCCATGGGGCTCAGCAAGTTATGTTCACAGTACTTCTCGTAAGTATGGGAAACTAGGGCCTAGAGCAAAGAAGAGTATCTTTCTAAGGTATTCTGAAAACTCTAAAGGCTATGTGATGTATGGTGAACATCCAAACGGTGGAAGGACTGAAATAGAGTCTCGTGATGTCTATTCATAGAGTGGTTTTCCTAGCATTGGAGACGCGAGTAAAAATCTCGACCTCTATGAGTTAGAGGAGGTTGAAGCTACTTTACCATCTCCAAGCGAAGGTGGGGAATTAGTTCCTCATCCGGTTGTCGCTGAAGATAGTATAAGTGATCCTCAACCTAGTGGGAGTATCCCAGACAGTGGGAGCACACCACAAGGACCATTAGGTCAACAAGATTCTCAACTGCGTAGAGGTGCACGAGGAAGAGTTCCACATCGTCGTTTTGAGATTGTCGGAGAAATTCTTATGTGCACTCCAAATGGTGAAGACGAGCCTACTTCTGTGGAAGAAGCCTTATCTTCGTCTGCTAGTAATGAGTGGATGGCTGCAATGAAGGATGAGTTGAGCTCAATGGAAAAGAATCAGGTCTGGGAGTTGATTGACCTTCCGCCAGGGCGCAAGACTATTGGAAACAAGTGGGTTTTAAAAGTCAAGCGCAAGGCAGATGGGTCAATTGACAAGTATAAGGCACGTCTTGTGGCGAAAGGCTACACCCAACAGTGGGCTGTGGACTATGAAGACACTTTCTCCCCAGTGGTGAGATTTGCTTCAATTCGCTTGATCCTAGCTATTGTCGCCCAGCGGGATTTAGAACTTTTTCATATGGATGTTAAGACTGCGTTTCTCAATGGAGAATTAGACGAAGAGATTTATATGGCTCAACCCGAAGGTTTTGAAGTCAAAGGACATGAGCGCAAAGTTTGCCGTCTCAAACGTTCTATATACGGTCTCAAACAATCGTCTAGGCAGTGGTACTTTAGGTTTCATCATGCCATTACCTCTATAGGTTTTGAAATAATTGAACAAGACCATTGCGTTTATGTAAAATGATCCAAGAAAAATATTCTAATCATTTCTTTGTATGTGGATGACATTCTTTTAGCTGGGAATGACATGAGTTCCATTGTCGCCACTAAGCAGTGGCTGTCCTCAACTTTTGAGATGAAGGACATGGGAGAAGCTAATTATGTGCTCGGGGTTAAAATCGTACGTGATCGTCCAAAGAGACTTCTCGGTTTATCGCAAGAGACATACATCAAGAAAGTCATTGAACGATTCCGTATGCATAACTCAAAACTCATAGACACTCCAATGGACAAGGCGTGTACTTTAACAACCGACCAATGCCCAAAGAATGATGAGGAAAAGAATCGGATGTCCAAAGTGCCTTACGCGGCTGCAGTAGGGAGTCTGATGTACGCTATGCTGTGTACGCGTCCAGACATCTGCTATGCGGTTGGAATGGTGAGTCGTTATCAGAGTAATCCTGGATCCGCTCATTGGAATGCGATGAAGAGGATCCTTCGATACCTGCGTGAAATTGCTGATCTCGTTCTGTGTTATCATGGTGGAGACTTGAGACTGTGAGCATACAGTGATGCTGATTGGGGTGCTGATAGAGATGATCGCAGATCCACTTCAGGTGGAGCTATCTCTTGGTACAGCAAGAAAAAGTCTTGCATCGCCCTATCCACGATGGAGTCAGAGTATGTTGCTTGAACAGCAGCAGTCCAGGAAGCTGTTTGATTGAGGTCATTCATACAGGCTCTAGGGGTTACAGCTCATGTAGATGAGGTTGTCGCTGTTCACTGTGAAAATACAACTGCCCTAGATTTTGTAAAGGACCCCAAATATCATGGAAAGGCCTTCGTTATCACTTCATTAGAACTTTAGTTGCGCAAAGAGAGGTGTCCATGAAGCATATACCTACTGGCAGAATGGTGGCTGATCCTTTGACCAAGCCTATTGCTAGAGATGTTTTCCTTTCTCACATTAGGAGTATGGGACTACGTAGGTTTTGATATGTTTATGGCATCTTATGTACTTGACATTTATAATATTAAATTTTCGTTCCTTGATTTGAATTTATTTTGGAATGAATGGATAATCTTTGTGATTACATATGCATCCTTATTGAGAGTGTCACCAGGCTCGAATTGACCCACTCACACGGGTAATTCACCTTGGCGCTAAGATAGCGAGCAAGATGAGACATAATTGTCTTAGGCGCCACGTGGGCGAATAAGATGATACGGCTTATAAAGCAAACATGTCGCCTTAGTTGGAGCTAAGATGAGACCTAAAAAATGTAGGTCGATCATAGAGTATCTCCACAACTCTATGTAGCCTGTTTATAGCCGAATGTGAGATTTCAGGCAGGCACTATGAGAGTGACTGGGCTGAAAAACTCAGGTTAGGCGCTTGTACATCGACTAGACTCAGATTCGTATGGCGTATTTTACATTTATGTGACACGCCCTTGCGGGTTACGCCATAGCATGCAAATCATACTACATGTGCTAAATGCAGACGGACAGTGGGAGTGATGAATGAATCCCTGCTTCGTCACTGTGTGACCACTTGGATTGAAATATTTTTGATCCTATGTAGTACCCTTCTCACCTTAGACTATGTCATGAAGAGGATACTCAATGTCGCTACTTTAGCATGTACCCTTGGATCATGGATGATGCGGTCTCGCGGGGCATGTCTAGGAAAGCGGTTGGGTCTAATTGGAATGACGGTTGGGTCTAATTGGAATGACATGAGGACTTTGGGAAGAAAGTTCAATATTACATAATGTTGCGTGATTCATAGCCTAGGACTTTGGGCATGTCGATTTTCGTTTCGATATGAGTCATGAATACATAACATATGATAGGTTTAACATTGCTCATTATGAGGGATTTGAGAGTGTTTAATCTGGTGTAGTTGAACTATCTGGAGTACATACGAGATTTTTTTGGAGTGATGTATTGTGTTAGTTTGGTGATAACTTAATACAATACTCCTCAACTGGACATCCTTTCTCGTAGGTCGCACGTTCCATTTCCTGTATGAGGAGATGAGTGGACAAGAGATAAGGAGGGATTGCACGATTTATTTGCCATGTGTGTGGGCGAGTGGGAGTTGTTAATAAATCGGGTCAGTGGACCCATTATCCACCCACTAACAGATAATGTGTGTTTGTTAGTCTGGATAATTACAGTTAATTAGAGAATATTTATCTCTTAAGTGTTTGAGATAAATATAATATTTATCTCTTAGGTGTTTGAGATAAATACATCTTTATCTCCTAAGTGTTTGAGGTAAAGTCTGTCTCTAATACTATCTCTATATAAAGGCTAGAGATATCCCAAGAAAGAGGTCATTGCAATAAGTCATAGACTACAAGTCATAGACAATAAGTCCCTCTCTCTGTTACACTCTCTCTAGAGCATCACCGAGCTCTAGGATTTGGTTCGTGGACGTAGAACTCGACTCTAGTAGCCGTTTTCGTACTTGCGATAAAGATCAAGCGTGTTGGAGGCTCGTAACAACAAGGATCCTACGTCAGAAAATTCGGAGACTTCGTACGGTATGTTTTCGAACCCACTACATTATGTGGTAAGCGCATTAAATCGTTTCAACATTAGGTTTAACCCCCCAAGTATGGTTGCTTAACTATGTAGCACGGATACAAACACGGCCACTGCATCTGACACCGACAGCAATGGGGACACCAAACACCACAATATCCATAATATCGAATTTTGGACACCGGGGGACACTACTGAATTTCTTTGTATATACAATGTATGGGCATGTTTATGTAAGTTTCAAGCACCACCCTCATGAAATAGTTAAACACCAACTAAGAAACCACAAACTAAAGTCATCCTTGAAATCATGCAAATTATAGAGAATGAGGTAGCGGAAGATCCCAGAAGAAAAAGCCAAAAGGAGAACGCAAACAGCTTTCATCTCTTCCATACATACACAAAGATTCCTTAACAATCAATTGTCTCATCATGTTCATTGATCTATGGACCTCCATCATCCTCCTCTTCCCTCCCAACACTCATTAATTGAGAGATTCGTAGCATACCTTCCATTGCCTTCGTCGAAGAGTCCCCTCTCTCCCTCTCTGTTAGGCAGGAGTCGGTTGGAACAAAATGTAGGAATACAATCTACGATTGGGTTTGCCCCAGTCTTGATCATAAAACAACCACAACTTTCCCAATATTCCATCATGACCCCCAATCCAAGTTTCCAAATTTGCACTTCTTCCCTGTTACTGTTGGGCATTTATACATTAGCTTTCTACAAAGTATCCGATACTAAAAAATAAGTCAAAAAATCTGCACAACGCTAAGAAGGGTTGTCCGGTCGGTAGGTGTTCGATACGATACCTTGACGCAGAAGAGGTGGCCGTGCTTCCTAGGTGCTCAAATTCATATTCCTGATGTTGACACGCTAATACTGTCATACTTCACTTGAAAGCACAGATATGTTTCATAATGTATGGTAATACAAGACAAAGCACCCCTAAAACTAATGACATATTATTTTAACATTCCCCTATCATGCTGGAGCATATATACGCATTGTGCCCAGCTAAATATATGGAAAGTCCACCCTATTAGTCCATAAAGATTTATTTAACAAATCCGCTAGCCGATATCCCAACTGAACAGAACTAGTCTCAATAATCTTCTTCACAAGCTTCTAACGGAATAGTGGCAATCAACTTCAATATGATTGGTTCCTTCGTGAACTACCAGGTTTGAGGCAATGTGCATTGCTGCTTCAATCTCACATATCCCTCTTATAGGACATGCTATCTTAAAATTAGTTTCATGCAGGAATTTTCTCACCAAATCAATTCACATGTAGAATGCGCCGTGGCTCTTTAGTCTAATTTAGCAGTTGGGCTTGCAATTACACTCTGCTTCTTACTCTTCCAAGTGACCACTATGAAGGACACAACAATCACCAGTTGATCTCCTGTCCAAAGGTGATCCAGCCCAGTGAGCATCATTAAAATCCTCGACACAGGTATGGCCACAATCACGAAAAATTAGTACTATCTCTGGACCTCTTTTAAAGTGATCTAGTGTTCAGCATCCCAGTGGGATGACAAGAATTGACTCACTACACTCACTGAAGCACAAGAAAGCCATTAATATTTCTAGCTCAAATCAGAGTCCCACAATTTTTTGAATAACTTTAAAATATATTTAAAATTATACAAGCTGAAATCAGAATTTAAAAAGCATTAGAACCTTTTGTTTCGCTAATTCAAATGCGATACGGATAAAAGTACCAAATCAATTCTAAAATTTATGAAACTTAAATTGAAAACTTCCTTATACTATAAAGATATTACTATAGTTTTTTTCCTGAATTTAATATGAATTTTAAAAACTCAAAACGAATTTTAGAAAAACTGAACTTGCGGTGAATATTTAGAATACTAAGAAAGAAAAATATAAGATTTTACCTATAATTCGAATATTGCCCTAAGAACCCTTCTGTAAAGTTTCAGCAATTTACGACCACCGCAAGCCATCCCACGGCCACGTGGTACAACTGTGCAAGCACAGTGTGGAGCCCCTCTGCACAAACTCATTTCCCCACTTCATCTTTTTCCTCTCCCTTCTCTGCGACACACCCTCAGTACACCCAATACACGTACGTTACACACATGCCACACAGACCTATATACACGCACACGGCACACATGGCGTCTTACGTCACGGCAACTTCACCCTGCTACACGTACGCACACATACTCACGGCACACACACATACAAGCACACACCCACTACACACACACATATGGGCACACACAGTACAGAGGTATACTGCCCAACGGCAGTACCCTCTTTTCCTTGCCTCCTCACATCCACAAACACACACTCACACCGTGTTTCACACTCTTCTCACACCATCACACATACCTTCGGCAACATACTCACGGCAGCCAAGGGTTCTGCTCCCACATTCACCCTTCACAGCTGTCCCCCTCCCCTTCACCCTTTTACACACATAGTTGCACACTACCTACACTATACACTAAAATACGGAAATTAGAAGGAAGAAAAATGATTTGAAGCTTACCGGAAATCGAACCCAAACTCGTTAGATTCCTCGGCACCGAGATTCTGTCGTTCCGTCCCCTCTCTCTCTTCCTCTCTTTCTCTGACTTGTAACCGAAAATGGGGATATAAATCCCAGTTGCACCCATTTCTTCTTGATTCCTCTCCTTGTTCCCTGTCTAATTTTGCTTCCAAAAATAAAGAGTTGACTAACATTAAAATCAGACTTTGTATTCTTCTAATTATCCAATAACCGCCATAAAAATTTAATGTTCTAGTACCCCCTTTTAACTTTCATTAATTGTCTATTGCATTTAGGCTCTCCACTCTACAACTTTCAGTTAAAAATGTCCCTAAAGTTGACAAAAGATATCGCTAACGCTAATTGTCACTAAACGCCACTTATAATTGCTATCGTTAAGTTACAACTTATGATTCCTAAAAATTGTCGCTGAAGATCGCAAAAGTTATAATGCTCATCAATTCGTTGCTAAAGGTCCAATGAATAATTAGTTAGGATTTTTTCCATATAACCAGCCTCAGATTTGGAGGGTATTACATATAGTGTTGCTAGCATGTTTTATGGTTCAGATTATCGCGCAACTATGGAATATCATATACGATGGGTGTAACTGAAATGCGAATGCCTATGTGGATGGTTAGTGCCAAGTTGATGGATTAAGATGAGTTTGGGTAGACAAAGAATAATATGGAGATTAGTAGGTAGAAAAGAAGACTTCATTGGTAGGAACTTATATAGAAACATGTGCTTGAATAGGGCAGACAGGAAGGAAATGATTCAAGTAGCCGATTCCAATCTAGTTTGGACAAGGGCTTAGAAATCACGAGATGAAAATTACATAGATTTGGTATATATTTGTAATTCCCTGTGGTATTTTAATAACATCAGTTGACAAAATCACCTCGTTCAAGGTATTCTATAACAACCTCCTGTACTTAACATACACTCACTAATTTGATTGATGATGTTTAAAGGTTTCTTATATTGTTAACACACTAGTGATATGTGATCTTTCATGTATCCACGACGCACCCATATCCTAATCTTCTTTTGTCAATCATCCGTATTCCTTCTGGATCGGACATCTGTAGCAATCCCTCTTAAATGGCCACTTGGCCTTTTGGCTGAGTGCCCCAATTTTATAAGTAAGAGGGTAGATAAAAGCAATCAACACTGGTATACCAAAGCCATAGTCCTTGCAGCTTAACAGTACTATGTTATGGCTTCTAGCTAGGAGTAAGCTCGAGGGGGTGTGCTAATCACTGCTTAGAGTTTACTTGATACATGGGAACAACTGCTGCAAAGCTATGCTCGTGAGCTGTCGAGGGTTACTTCTAAGAGTACAGCTTACCATTATTTTCAATTGTACTTTTGACCTCCACAATATTTCCATTTCCATAGTTTACCTGCAATTTTCGTTTCTCGGTCTTCTCTACAATATTTCCATTTCTTTGTTGTAGTGGTGGAAGACCAGGGAGAGAATCACCAAAGCGCCTGTCTCCATTACTTAAAACTTCACTAGACAGAGGTAATACTCTCTTACGTTTCTCGGTCTTCTCTACAAGTTTCCCATTTTATTTCTCTCGATCTGCACCTCCCCCCCCCCCCCCTCCCTCCCTGTTTCGGTTGTTTAAGTTTCCTTCTTCGTTGAGTTTATTTTTGAATGAGATTGTGTCTCTAATTCACTCACTCTGTCTGAAGCTTTGGATCTGTATTTATTTTTGTTAACTTACTAGCGTATCACCCAAGCAAAGCCGGGCAGTTAAAATGCAGTCAAGTTATATTGAACATTAATGTAAGACCTAGTATAATGCAATGATATATCTGGATGGGGCTATATTCACGCCTTTTTTCACTAGATCCACAGCATTATGCATAGTCAACCAGAACTTTACCGCCAAATGGTCGGAAAATGAACAAAATGATTTTATCTCTTTGTAATTGAATACTATATGCTTTTATTTATCGACATCATAGAAACAAACAAACTATTTCCACTCTTAAACCAATAAATGATTGCTTTAATTCTCTAAATTACATATTTCTATCCTTAAGGTAATTCTTAGTTGCTAAATTCACTCATAATATTCCCCATCTCCTCTACAGCAATTCGTTTTCAACCATTTCGAGACCAATATCTACTTGAAGTCTACAAAATGAAATATGGGTTAACAATGTAAAAAGGGCAGGGCGAAGTGTATTACCTTTCTTGCTATGTTATGCTTCTTTCATTTTTCCATTATGCATATGTTAGTGATAAAATTAAGCTTGAAATATTTCTCTCTTGCAATTTTAAGCTATATGCTGTCAAAAGTTAAACACCACACAACTCCTTGTTGGCACGCCCAAATAGCAGCTGTTTTGTAGTGAGCACAAAATTCTAGAACCCTAACTTATGGGGTGGGCTACTTAAACAGCTTTTAATCGCTAAAGCAGGAATTTAATGTGATGTATAATTTTATGACTAAATAGTCATGTAGGGCTATGTAAAGGTTGTTTCAAAGTACGAGCATTTCAAGTTTTAACCTTTTTCTTATTGCACAGAGGGCTGAAACTGGCTTTCCCTTCTAAAGAAGGTAAAGTTACGTAAAGATTAAAAATTTTCATATTGCTGAGGAATAACACCTTCAGAAATTCCTGATTTATTTATCTCGCTATGTGTCATAATAAATATCTAACTGTATATGTTTCTTTTGCCATCGTGCTCTTCATGCATTGCGAGAATTCTATGTTAAGTAAGAGTCCAAACTCGAGGTGGTAACAAAAGTAGGGTCACAATTTTAATGTGAGAATTTCTACGGATTAAGTGTTCGATAAATGCTACAGGAAGTATGAATCACTATCAAAAGAAGGTCCAACTCAACTTGTACTTCCACAAGAGAACTCGGAACAAAAAGATGACACGTGTCATCAAACTAGTGCATAACTCGTCTTTTATAAGTACATAAATTGTGATATTGACATTGATATCTCTCGTATATGTTAAAGAAGATCTTGGCTTGAATATAATCTCTATACTGTGCTATACATATCATACATCTAGGCGGAGTAGAAAAGTTGAAATACTCTATGTCTGTTGTTTTTTCTCTTCTGGTTTTATCATTTGTCGATTAAGGATTTCTTCTCTCTCGCTTTGCCAGTCTCAAAGTGTAAATATGTTCTTCTCTCTCGCTTTGCAAGTCTGAAAGTCTAAAAATGTTTATGCCTTGTCTCTGTTTTTTGTTTGTAGTTTATCTGTTGACCGGTTGTGTGTCACGTTATGTATATCGTAGATGGCGTGTTTAGCATGGGGGACTGGGGGTCACTTTAGTCAATTTGGTAATTCCTTCTTGGTGGGTCTATGTTACGATCTAAAACCCCGATTTCTCGTTGGTTATTGTAGATTAGTTTAACTTTGAAACTTTTGTGAAAAATTAACACTATTTGGGCAGTATGAGAATATTTTGTATGAGAGCATTTCAGTATTGTTACTGTCACGACATAGGTGCTATTCACAATCCTATTCTATTCCAACATTCCTGCTAAAATAGGAATATTTCAAAATATTAAAATGACAATTACCTGCATAAGGTTATTAAGAGCACTATAACCATCAAACATCCAATAAAACCTATGTTACATGGACTCGGTACGAATGTCCGAGTCGGATACGTGTCCAAGTGTCGGATTCGTCTATTTTTCAAAATCCTAGACACGGGGACAGCAAAATATTCCCACCTATTCTTGTTTCTTACTTATTCCGTAGTTTACATACTGTTTTATGGTATGCATATCGTTTTAATTGAGAACTGAGATCATCTCAAAGCAATAATGAACTAAAAGAAACACTAACAGAGTGTTCCTAGTGGCATATCCTACGGTATGTGTCGGACACATATCTCGTACACACATGTCCAAGTGTCGAGTGTCCGACACGGGTACTTCACGCATTTTGAAGAGTCCATGTAACATAGAATAAAACAGTCTTCCAATCAAATTTCTTCTATGGGTTTTCCTAGTTCAATTAAAGAACTCTTCTTTAAATTCTATATCCTTGATCTTGTTTTGGTTTTCTTTCTCTTATTTTCACCAACAAACGGAAGGATGAAAAACTAATCAAATTTGTACCAAATCTGTGCAGCTAGAAGGCATGACCCACCCTTGAGACTGAGAGTAAGTCTTCTTAGCACTGTGCTCCCATGCACCACTTCCTAATGCACAAGTCAAAGCAAAAGTTCAAAGATCAGTTTTGAGCACCTCAAAATGATAATAATTTTCTCATGAGAGTTACATAAGTAGTTTATGTTTTTTCTAATATCATCTTAATTCCTGCTGCATGAATTTTAGTTAAAGATAATTTCAACATATACAGTAAAATGGGAGCCTTTATTCTGGACAGTCGGGTACTGTTCAGAGGGAGCTACGTCTACAGTATACTACTATACTTTGTATGACGTCATTTTGATTCTTGTCGATGGTACATTCTAACAGCTGCAATCCAAGTCAAGGTATGTGCAGTGTGAAGGCCAAGTCCATCGCTAGTTTACTGTTGCATTTTCTTTCTAGTGTGAGGCTGAAGTCTTGTTTGCTTACTTTGATGTTTGTTAATTCTTCGCTTTTCTCTTAATGATCTACTACAATGCTAAATCTCTTAAAGGGCAGAATGGTTGTTTGTTCGATACTTTCTGTGTTCCCAAAGAAAGTTTGGACTCATCAAGTCGTGATGTCCCCTTTTCAAATGTCAACATTTTTATTGTATTCCTAATCTTAAAGGTACCCATGGTTTAATCTGGTAATTAAGATTTAGCCAAGTCAAATTGAGGAATTAGGATTGTCTGTCTCCTCGATGTTCCCCTTTTTTGCCCCCTTCAATATATTGGTTGACACAACTTATTTAGATGACGTGGAAGACAACAAATCTTTTACATCAGAACAAAGGAAAAGGAACGTACTTCTCATCACGACTCTTAACTACTCTCTCTGTCCCTAAGCAATTTATCATATTTCCTTTTAGCACTGTCCCAAAAAATTGATCATTTTCCAAATTAAGAATGATTATGTAGGTGTTTTTCATATTTACCCGTTTCACACTTCTTATATTATTTCTCTCTTCACATTTAATCCTCCACCACCAATCCATTTTTCTCTCTCCTCCCCCCCCCCCCCCGTGCAAGTCAAACCTAATCAAAAGATTTAGCACGGAAGGTGTATATGACTAAAATGAAATTAATTGAACCATGGACTACACCAATGGACGAAATTACCGTCAATTTAAATTAATAAATACTCACACGAGCATTGGAAAAGATTGAGAGTTTGTGCTGTAGGATCTCACATTGAGCATTGGAAAGGAGACTTGGTAAAGAAATAGGCAAGCTGAAATCATGGACAAAACACAAAGAATTGCATCTGTAGATGGTGACTTACAAAATGGAATCAAGTTTAATGTGTTTGGTTCACTCATGACCAGTCTGATTTCAGTTACATTGCCACAGTACCTGGGACTAGACAATGTAATGGAATACCAGAGAGAAGCCAATGTAGCCAAACAATGTCAGTTTCGGTCCTATGGACCAAGTATGTATAGAATTGGAGAGTAAGCTCCCAAAGGAGGGAGAGACAAAAATGGCCAGATTGAACTCTCCATGGAGCGAGTTATAGCAAATACCACCCTATTTTATTCACCATCTCCATGTTAGCTTAGTACATCGAGGGTCCTTTTATAGGACAAGTCAACATACCAAAATTAAAAGTCAATCAAATCTGAATTCAGAGGTTTTACCCCCTTAGTTACTTGGATTTCTCAATCAGATCTCATATGGGCTAAATCAACTTCCATGACTTATTACTTCTAAATCGAACAAATCAAAACGTAAAGTATCTCCGGTGGATGCAAATTGCGGTCTATGCTTGTCATAGACCTTGTCCTCTTTCGAAGTGCATCTGGCCCTTTTTGATCCTTTCAGAGAGGGAACAGAAAAGGCAAAATGATTAGTTTTTGGGAGAGCTTGTTTCGATGATCCTACCTTCTACCACCACCGACTGCTATTTTCTCCTACCTAATTGTTACTCGTCCTAATATTGCCTATGCCGTCATATTGTTAATCAGCTTGTTTATGCTCCCTTGACTACTCATTGGGCTACACTTCTTTGTAGTTGCTTTCTATTCAGGCAAGTATCTTTCAGAGCTTGTTCCTTCTCTTCTTCCTCCAGCTTCACATTTATACTGGTGCTGATTGGGCTGGGATGTTTTGAATGGAAAACCTATTTCTGGGATATGCATCTTCTTAGGTACTTCCCTGATCAAGTTGAATAAGAAACAGAGTTATTGCTCACTCCACTGTTGAATAAGAAACAGAGTTGTTGCTCACTCCACTGCTGAGGCCGAGTACCGAGCAATTGCATATGCCACTAGGATAGTAATCAAGAAGGTTGATGCACCTCGAAATAGGATACCGGCCTATGACAAGCGTAGTGCAATTCAACTCCTCTGCAGATATCTTAGAGGTTACGATATTTGACTTGGGAGGTAATAAGTCATGGGATGTGATTTTGTCTATTTAGATTAGCGATTTAGTGATTGTCAAATCTCCACAGTATGATTTGGTTTACTTTTCACTTTAGTACGTTGAATTGTCTTAGAAGTGGACCCCTGATGTACAAATTTAATATGTTGTTGATGGATAATCTATTGAGTGTTTCTTGTTGCTTCTTCCTCCTCTGTACGCTGTTTCTCCTCCTTCCGAAATTTGCAAGCATCTTGACACTTGAAAGACCCGCCTTCTGTTTTCTATGTACATTCCGTTTCTAGTATTTGTGATCAGTTTGTTAGGCATGAATGTTTTAATTGGATGGGTTAGTTTTTCTATATGGTGCTTTTGAGGACTATTGAGTTGCCAATATCCCCTCTAGTTTGGCACCTTTGACAACTTCGTTGACACAAAGCTTAGATTGAAGCAGCCATTGAGGATTGGTAAAATTAGGGCTTTCATTGTGGCTGAGATGAAATAGACAGATCCACGCCTCCTAATCGAGAGACAAATTGCTGTGTAGGGAAGAGTAAAGTGGTTATGTAGATCTCTTCTTGGATGATGAAAAGGTTGGCAATGGAGTTACGGTGAGACGGTGATGGGTGGAGCGGAGACAATGGTGATGCTGCTTACTGGTGGCAGTGATCCATGGTAGTACTACTTTGCCAAAGAGTTATGGCGGGGGACCTATAGCATAGAGGGTATATGGGCCAAATCTCTACGAATTTCAGACATTCGGCTAAGGGGACCCATGGTAGGGGATAGAGGATTTTTACTCGAAATGAGCATTGAAATGGACCAAAATAATTCTCCTAAGTTCACGTGCCAAGTGAAAAATAGAGTAGGATCAGTTTCCTATATTTGTCCTTGCCCATGTTCGTGCGTGTGCGTTTTAAGCATGGATTTCAAGTTCAGCTGAGAATCTTTTACATCTTAGTTTTCTTTCTTGAACTGAAGAATATTTTGGTACTCAAATTTCAGAGTTTTCCTGGTGCTAGACCTTGCTTGGAAGACCTTGGCACCATGTCTTCAGATACTAATTCAGTTGGCAAACTTGCAAGAGCTCCAAGTGTTAGCCTATTGCCATCTCCACTGGAGGAAGGTAGTGAGGAATTTGAATCAGATAATGATGATGTACCTGTTGATACGATGACACTGGATGCTGTCAAGCCAGACTTGGAGATGGGACATGTTGCTACGAGGACAGTGGAGTTGGATGAAATCAAAACCTCATCAAGATTGAATGACCAGACAACAGTTGGTGATGCAAACAAGTTGAGTAGGAAGGTTACTGGGACAAGTAAGAGGAGTGAAGCAGAAGGTTGCACAATTTTGGATGTGATGAACATCTTGGGTAGTCTTCCGGGTGTCACACCCGGTGATTCCTTATTTATGTTGGGCACGCGTTTGTTTATTAGAAGCGAAGAGCGGGAGATGTTTGTCGCGCTTGGTGATTCAGAGCTTCGTTTGCAATGGTTGAGGCAAGAGCAGCTCAGAGAAGACGCTCACTCCACCTTGTGATATACCCCTCTTAGAATTTCGTTTGTTGTATTCATGGTGGTGTTGTAGTGATGCTACTGTGGTTTGTCGAGCACTGCTGGGAGTGAGGTTCCTACACGCACTAACATGGGCCTTATTTAACAGGATATTTTTATCCTAGATGCACCCGTTTTATCCTTTTTCAAATATTAGAGAATTTATATTTTTGTAACAAAACCAATATATAAATTTATGTACATATATATCTTCTTTGGCTGGTGACTGCTGGTTGTACTTTTCAATCATGAATGTTAATCAAAATGACGCTGAAGAAATGATGTAAAAAGGACTTAAAACCTTGCAAAACTACATAGTTTTGGAGGCTTCTTTAGATAATTTGTCTAAAAAGCCTCGACTTATCTAAGAACCCTTCTCTTATTCACTTTTCTCGTGTATATGTTTGAGAAAGAAAAAAAAACACCAATGAGAGGGAACGGTTTAGATATGGACTAGCTTCTCATGCACAAATGCCTCGCTCTAATAATTAGGACGTTATGAATCGAGCTCCATTACCGAAAAAGATGCCAAATAGTGAAGAATAATTCTCAGCACTCTTGGTACCCAAAAACAGTATTTCACATTCACACTGATAAAAGTTTGTTACGGTACTCTGTCAGAGATCAACTAGTTGCCTCAACGCCTTCCAAAAGTACTATATCGTAAGTCCCCAATAGTGACTCTTTTACAATATTTCCTCAACCTTTCTATTATGTCCCCACTACCATTTTCATAAGTTCCATTCCTAACATCTCTTCTTATGAGTTGATATCCACAAGTGATACGATACTTACAATGAAGCATATGGTGTGATCATCTCGAAGCCATTTTCTCAAGAGCACTTCTAATGTTAGTATATATAATTTGCTTTCTAGATTTTTCCAGTTATTCAGTTCATACATGGGTATTTATGTCATTGTACAAGTGTTATGTATGTATATGTAGGTGAGTCCTACCCTAATTAGGGTTAAGGTGCCTCACTTTTCTCATGGTATCAGTCGCCAATTGATCCAGTTCTCCTCTGTGTTTTAGTGCTGCTTCATGGCTTCTCTATCAAGTTCTTCCACAACCCCTATCCTCCTCTCATGATATTCTTCATGTTTCCAGTACAGCACTTGTTATATCCCAACTAAAGACAATCGTTATTGGTACAGTGGTTGCCACTATTGCAGCTTCATCTCTCCAGTCATCTTCCATCGACTTCGTTGTGACAGTTCCCTCTTCTCCCTTCTCCTTTTCTGTTACACACCAACATCGTTCCCCTGCTAGTATTCCTCTTGGTCCTTTCTCCTTTAACTTCCTATATTGATATGTTCGGCACTCAACGACCAGCTATCTTTATGGCATTGTCGGCTCCGGCTTCGAGTGATTTTTGAAATTTTCTTATGTCTAGCAACCAACCGTTTCAATACATTGTAAGCTCCGGCTCTTACATTGAGTCTAGTTTCGACTAAGCGACCAACCGCTGTAACGCAGCTCTGACTCTTAGTCAAACCTTTACTTTGTCTATCGGCCACTCAAATCGATTTGGTGACTCCGGCGACGGCCAAAGTTATTTTCCTATAGTTAGGCAATGTAATATCCCACACTTTTTGAGCGATTTGAAAATAACTATTGGTGACCCCAAAAAAATAAATGGGCAATAATTCTAAGCAATGCTCGGATATTAGTAGGGTATCGAAGCTTAAAAGAATTTTGGGACAAAAATATAATTTTGAAAACTTTAGGGGCCACATTGTAATTTTAAAAAACTTTGGGGGCCAATTTGTAATTTTGAAAAGTATGCAATTATGTGTCAAATTTTAAAAACCATTCTTTTAGATGTTGCCACATCCTACTTAATCTAGTATGACTAAGCTAGGTTAATAATTAAATAGTAAAGAGAGGGGAAGAAAAACATAGCAAGAGAAGAAGAAGTTGGGAACAGGGGCTGAGTGAAACCAAAATTCAAGCAGAAATTCGAGAGAAGAAGGGGGGAGATTGAAGGATTTAAAAAAAAAAGGTTAAAGGAACACACTTTCTGGTTAGACTAGCTTAGTTTTAGATCCAGGTAAGAGTTTCTATCTGAACCCTGGGTTAGGATTTCTATCTGAACCCTTATTTCAATAACTTGTACTCGTAAGTATTCTTTCAATTTACTTATGCCTATTATCAAACACTAGAGTTGTCAAACGGGCCGGGCGGCCCGCGGGCTGGCTCGACCCGGCCCGGTTTCGGCCTGGGCTGGCCCGGCCCCGTGGATGAACAGTAGCGGCCCGCACACATAGGGCCTGGGGCCTGGGCCTGGACCAGGCCTGAAAAATCTGGAAAACAGCCCGGCCCGGCACGGCCCGGTTTTGGCCCGGGTTTGGCCCGGCCCGGTTTCGGCCCGGTTTCGGCCCGGGCTTGGCCCGGTTACCTGGCCCGGTCTGCGGCCCGGTTTTGGCCCCACCATTTTTTGAATCTTTTGCTTTTCCCCCCCTTTCTTCTCCCCCTTTTCCAAACTTCCACTTTTACCCCCCCAACAGCTATATAACGGCTAGTTTGGGGGGTATTTTAGTCTAACCTATATTTTTCAACTCCTTTACACTCTTACCCTCCCCAACAACTATAAACGGATAGTTTGTAGGGGTATTTTGGTCTTTTGTGAAGTTTCTAAAATCTATAAATTCACACCATTTCTCTCCAATTTTTCACACCAATCTTCTTACTCTCTTCTTACTCTCACAACAAGCTTTGCTACTAGTTTCCTCTCCAATTACTAGTCTTGCTAATTACTACTAGTATTTAGTAATTAGTACTCTTGTTTATTAATTACTAGTCTTGCTAAATTCTTTTTAATTACTCTTACTCTCTAATATTTGTTACTCGTTCATTCTTTTAGTTACTACTAGTATTTACTAATTAGTACTCTTGTTTATTAATTACTAGTCTTGCTAAATTCTTTTTAATTACTAACTCTCTAATATTTGTTACTCGTTCATTCTTTTAATTGTTATTTCTTATTACTACTCTTATACTTGTGTATTTAGTTACTCTTACAAAGTTTAGCGTGAAATATGTCTGGATTATTGAACAAAATGAGGCGTGCAACGTCATCACGAAAGAAATCATCATCATCGCAAGCACCACCACCAGCACAAGCGCCAGCGCCACGGCCATCAGAAACACCAATCCAAGCACCAACACAACCATTCGTTCATGGACGAATGAGTACAGGCTCTATGATAGATACCCAAGCCAATTGGGAGTTCAATCAAAACATTCCAGATTTTGAATACACGCCTGATGAAGACCCCCCGCATTATAGTCAAGGACGCAGCTCGGTTGGCGAAGCTACTACTCAGTGGCATAATCTCAACCCTATGCCTGCTCATGATGAAGAAGGGCCGAGCAATGCCTCCGATAACGTGCCAGAAGTCCAAAGGGGGAAAAAGAAGAAAGCCGAGTGTTGGAATCATTTCGACTTAATTACGGTGGACGACATCCGAAAAGCTCAATGTAAGTACTGTCTTAAATTATTTTCGACTGGTAGTGGTAATGGACATCTTAACAGGCATTACCCTCAGTGTGCACCTCGACAAGGCCACGTCGAACCTACCCAAACGCAATTATCTTTTGACGGTAAGTTATTTGTTTATAATCAGCGAGAGCAAAGAGACGGTCTCGCTGAATTTGTTATTCACGATGAACAAGCCTTTTCTTTTGCCGATAATCCTAAGCACTCTAGATATATGAACACCTACGTTCAACCTTTGTACAAAAAGGTTCATAGAAACACAACGAGGTCCGATGCACTCCGACAGTACAAGGCTGCCAAAGCACGCCTTATCGATTATTTCGATAAATTTGACGGTAAAGTTAGTCTTACTTCTGATATTTGGCAATCTCCTTATACTTTTGTTAGTTATTCTTGTGTGACCGCTCATTGGATTGATGCAGATTGGGTTATGCACAAGAGAATCATCACTTTCGAGCACTTCCCTTATCCGCACGATGGAATGAACATTGTTACTCTTATATTAAAAGCATGCAACACATTTAAAATTAAGGATAAGATTATGAGTGTTAGTTTTGATAATGCTTCTAATAATAAAGCTGCTGTTGCAGCTTTAAAGGAGACGCTTCAACCTGTACTTGATGGTGAATTATTTCATGTTCGTTGTGTTTGTCACATTATTAACTTAATTGTTCAAGATGGTTTAGGTGCTGCAGGAGATATTCTGCTCAAAATGAGGGGTATGACAGCGTATGTTAATGGCTCGAGTTTGAGAACACAACAATTTAAAACGTTGTGTGTTCAATATAATATGCCTCGCAGGAGAGCAGTTACAGATGTGGTCCACAGGTGGAACTCTACATACCACATGCTTTTACACATTCTGGCATACCGAGAAGTCTACACGCATTTTCTACTAACCCAGTTCCCAGCCGGCTTGCCAACTCAAGAGGAATGGCAGATGGCCACATACCTAGCTGAATTTTTGGAGGTATTCTACACGTCTACCAATTTATTGTCTGGTACGTACTATCCCACCTCTCCTCTCGCTGTAATAGAAATTATGAAGATGGCTACAATGTTAACAAAATGGAGATATATAGGACCCTTTAGGGAAATAGTACAAGTGATGGATCAAAAATTTAATAAATATTGGAAGAAACTGCCTGCTATTTTTACTGTGGCTACTTGTTTAGATCCTAGGTTAAAGTTGTATGGCGTGAACGCCTCGATACAAGAGATATCGAAATTAATGCGCTACACAGCAGATGACACAACCTTGCTCACAGCAAAAGTGAGCAAGAGGTTTGAGGACTTGTTCAACCTCTATCGTAATTCTGCTGACGTGCGCGGGCGAGCTACATCATCATCCACTGCTGAGAGGTATTATGCGCCATACCTTCAAGGCTTTGAACATCTAGTAGCAAGACAACTACCAGGTGAAGGTACTTCTAATTCGGGAGGTTCGTATAATTTTTCCTCTTTTAATGAGATTGGTGTATATGCAAATACTGATCATTATTCTGATTTATCAAGGCAAGAACAGATTAATTTTAATTTGTTAAATTTTTGGAAACAAAATCAAAACATGTATAAAACTTTATCCCAAATTGCACGGGATGTACTGCCAGTGCAAGCCTCCACGGTTGCTTCAGAGTCGGCATTTTCAGCAAGCGGGAGGGTTTTGGATGACAGGAGGAGTCGTCTTAACCCCGAGTCGCTCGAGCTATGTGTATGTTGGAAGGATTATCTTGATGCGAAATACCGCGAGCAAGATAAACCGATTGATGATAGGAAGAGCAGTGACTCGGATATTGAAGTACTTCCGGATGATTAGGTAATTTGTTTTTATTTTCCTCTTTTGATCCTTTTGGTTGACGTTGCAGATTTCTTGATCTTTGATTGTTGATATTTTGGATAGACATGCATTATTATTTTGATTGTTAGAGTTTTAAGAATAAATTTTTTCACAAAATATACTTTTTTCCATATATATAAAATAATTTTTTACACGCAAGATATATATTTTTTTGTATATATAAAAAAATAGGTAACTTCGCCTGTTTGTTTACAAGCAGCCGGTCCCAAGCCCGGATAAAAGGAGGAGGGCCTATGAACACATTTATTATAATGAACACCTTTAGCCAGAGACTTCTAAGATTTACTGATGGCAATCTCAAATGTTGTTGAAATAACTTTTAGAAAATCTGTGTTTAGAGATAACAAATCTGCGAAATATACATGTTCACGATGAGAGATCATCATCAACGATATTCTCGCAAACATTCTTACATTAGCCCTTGGGCTCAGAAACTGTACATTTGGAATAAAGAAATTGCAGGGTTATTAGGCTTTATCAAGAAGTTTGTTAGGTAAGATATTCCTAACTTGCTGATCTTAGCCATTCCATTGTGCCTTTGCAAGTTTCTTCCACTTAAAGAACCCTAGAAACTGAGTATTTGCTAACAAGAAACATCAGCAAAGCTTGCCCTCATCACTTTCTCATTTTTGAGAACATTAGGTTGATTAATTTGAAGTTGGTTTACTATTAAAACATTTTGTGAAAGTTGCGCATGTTAAATAAGATTTAATCAAAGTTTCAACAGTTCAGACCGGTCATTTAAGTAATATGCATCTAAAACTCCCTATCTTTAAAATTGAATAACATGACAAAAAAAGGGCCAGGGCCCGGCCCAAGCCCGGCCCTAAATATTGGGCTTAGGGCCTGGGCCTGGGCCTGGACCAGGCCTAGGATTCCCTTCGCCCGGCCCGGCCCGGCCCGTTTTCCCCCTCTCTTGGCCCGGCCCCGGCCCGGCCCGTTAGCAGGCCCGATGGGCTTGGGCTGGGCCGGCCCAAGCCCGGCCCTTTGACATCTCTATCAAACATTGAATTATACATTGATATCAGCATGTTATTGCCAAGAAAACCCCAACATTGAACCGGAATCGATTATTTGGAAATCTTATCGATGCTTACATGTTATTGTATGCTGAGCAAATTCGATATTTGTTTGCATTCTTTTTTCAGAATAGTTGTGCCTAGATTCGATAACTATTTGTCATCGTTCTTGCTATTTGTTTGTGGTTGATCTGGAATTCCGAGTGATGAATTATATCATTATGCTTAATTGTTATTAAAAGTCATGTTGATGCTCATTTTATTGCATTTTAAGCAGTGAATTTCTTGTTCATTTTATTGGTTTCTGTGTTTACGTAGGAATTTGTTCTGTGGGGAGGCGTTATAAGGGTCTGAACATGCGTAATTATGTGGGGCTAGTATCTTAATGAAAAAGTATAATTATCGTATATTATGCATTGCATATGTACACTTTCTATGCATTGCCTGAATGATATTGCTTCTACCGAGGATCAACATCTCTGAATTTGTTTACATTGTATCTTACAAGGATTGTTTTGAGAATGATGTTCAAATGAATGTCTTGTTATCTGATTGAAGGAGATCGAGTGAAACTCCTCCCCATATTGTGATCGATGTTCAAATGAATGTCTTGTTATTTGATTGAAGGGGATCAAGTGAAACTCCTCCCCAGATTGCGATCAAACTGTTTTTGATCTTCTGAAACCCTTCCCCTATTTGCCTTGAAGTATATGTGTCCGTTTTGAAATCCTTTGAGAAAATCATCATTGTATTTTAAAATGATGGCTTTAAAATGATCAAATGATCGTGTCTGTCTAGGATTGTCTTTGGCTGTTTTGGTATATACTTATGACTGATTATGATCGTTTTGGAATTTATCAGACTGTTCATGACTATTAAAAATTTTTAAAACATTATCATCCAATGGATTATTTTGAATCATTTTGTAATTCCTCCGATTGTCCTTTTACGACCTTACTGAGCTCTCAAAAGCTCACCATTCGTTTGATTCACTCCTATAGGTGATCCGCTGTAGAATGCTCGGGAATGGGTTTACAGTTTGTGTGAGATTCCAGTGAGCCCACCACTACTGTGTTGTGAGACCCCTGCGTGGGTAGGTGATTTTTACTCGTTCTATTAGAACTTAAGTTATAAAGAACCTAAGTTTTAGTAGTTTAAGTTAAGTTGTTTTGTGATCACGTATTTTGAGGAATTTGAATTGATGTCGAATTAGATGCTTTTTTGAAGTATATGTTAGTAAACAAGATTTGACAGGTTTGACGTGATGTGGTAAGTTAACATTCCGGGAGTTCGGGGCAATGGAGTTCCAGATTTTCGGGATGTTACAGTTGGTATCAGAGTAATTCGGTCTTTTAGTATTAAGGGTATAGGTATACGATTCTGTAGGCACGGAACCACAAAGTATAGGTAACACGATTCTGTAGAATCGTATTCTGGTTAATGAGAGTAGGGGTAGGATGATGATAGAGTTAAGAAGTCTGCCTTTAACTTGTAATTGTGTTGTTCTATAGACATGTGTTAGTATAACGCTGATAGCTGTTAATGGTATTAAAATGGCTTGCACTTATAGCACTGGCAGTGGAGATAGTACGGAGGGCCTAGAGGTCCCCGATAGATGAGATTCCAACAAGTTTGTATAAGATGAGCAGGGATCCTATCCCCGACATTGAAAAGACCTGACCAAACAATCCTTAGATTGGAAAATGTCCTATGTGGAGGTTTTTGTGATTGTAGAGGGACATATCTATCTAATAAGGGGGAACAACGGAATCCAGAATTGACGGTTGCGATTCTAAACAATATGAATCATAACCACAACCTCAAGACGAGAGTACCTTGTATAAATTTACCAAACAAAATGCGTCTAGCTTTAGGGAGTCATTGGACCCTATGGAGGCAGGGAACTAGATTAACGAAATGGAGAAAAATTTTCGAGTCATTCACTACAGTGAGAGACAAAAGGTTGAATTTGCTATCTATAAACTGAGGGATGAGGCTGGTCAGTGATGGAAAATGGTGGAAAGGAGTTTGACTCGTCAACAATTGGATGAGATGACTTAGGAACAATTCAAGGAATTGTTCTTCAACTAGTATTTCTCGACGAGTTATCGTGAATAGATGTTGAGAGAATTTTCCAATGTGAGGCAATCAGATCAAGAATCGGTAGATGAATTTTAAATGAGGTTTTCACGCCTTGCCAAATTTGTAATTAGGATGTTGCCAACGGAAGGAGATAGATGTCAGAAGTTTGAGTGGGGCCTTAGGTTTGGGCTGAGGGATGAAGTGATTTTTGTTCAGTTAATGAGCTATACGGAATGTGTAGACTTGGCATGTGCCTTGGAGCAACCCAAGTCCAACAATAGATGAAGATATGAGCAAACACAGGGTGGACAAAAAAGAGATAGGCAAGAGTTTTCCTAGGACAGATATGTAGGAGCTAACATGCATCAGCAAATTTTCAGTTAGCACAGCAGGGTGCCCAAGGTCGGAGTATGGCAGAATCATGGGTTTAGGCCCGCATTGCCTCAAGAATTTAGACCTGGTTCGGAGTTTTGGAATTCGATCGGGGCATGATATAGGATTTAGAGGAACGCAAGGTATAGGCACTCGATCAAATCAGGGTACTAGATTTAGACCATCGCAGAGTTCTGGAGTTTGACCTACATAGAGTAATGATCAGGGTGGCGGGTCAATTTTTTCGGCCACCCATGAATCATGTGGGGGAGGTATCATGGCAGTAGGCCATGCTACAGAGTTAACATAGGGTGTTTTAGGTGTGGCAGTGTAGGGCATCAAGTTTGAGACTATCTAGTTGCTAGAAATAATCAGTCAACTTTCCGTCCCACACCTACAGCTAGTGCATCGACAAGTAGTGTTTCTCGTCAAGGAAGAAAGAAGAGGACAAGGCCGCAGGGCCAAATCCAACAGTCTTAAGTCCAGTGGGGGCAGAGGCCCAGATCATCAACTAGATTTTATTCAATGTCTGTTCAGGATATTGTTACATTCGATGACGTGGTGTCAGGTACACTACAGGTTGTTCGTATATTGTTTGATTTTGGGCATCAAATTCCTTTGTATCCTTTACTTTTGCATAGTAATTGAGGTTGAAAACCCATCCTTTAGGAACTGATCTTGTGATAAGTACTCCGTTGGGAGAGTCTTTTAATGTTTTACAGTTCTCTATGATTATACTGTCTAGGTTGCGGATACAGATCTTTCTGTGGATCTCATTCCATTTGTTGTTAGAGACTTTGATATCATACTAAGTTAGTTATTTGATTCATGTGTGAGAATGACGTTTTTGGGAAGTGATTGGTGTTAAGTCTGAAAATTGGTTGAAGAGTATAATAAGATATTTGGAATCCCACCTTATCATGTTATTCATTCTTTTGTACATTGATTTCAATTGCGACTTAATTGAATGCTAATCCGCTCTGAGATGTCGGAGAAAATGTTATTCTTATTGAGTCATCTTAATTTTTTCAAGATAGTTATCTGCTTCTAGGGGTGAGCATTTAAACCGTTGAAACCGATCCAACCGTGAAAACCGAACCAACCAATCCGTCTATTTTCAAACCGATCTAAAAATCAATCGGTTTGGTTTTTTTTTTTCCAAACCGTACATTCTGTTCAGTCGGTTCAGTTCGGATTTTTTCGAAACCGTATAAACCGAACCAACCGTATATAATATTACATATCTATATTTTTATCTAATCTTAGTTATTTTTTACTAATCCTAGTTATCTAACCACTCATATAAAATGGGATAAACCCTAAATCCCTTAACGTAACACACATTTTTCATTTGCCGCCTATATCTCACTAAGTGTTATTAATTGTGAAAAAAAATTTAAATTTTTTTTTAGCTTATTAGTATGTATAAGTTATTAATTGTTGGGCCTAAACTTGCCCAAAATTGGGTTTGGCCCAAATCGTTTAAACCGAACCGTTCAATCAGTTCAACCCGCAGAAACCGAACCGTTCAACTACGGTTCAATTTTTTTCGCAAATCGAGGTTGGTCAGTTCGGTTTGGTATCCAGCCTCCAAACCGAACCAACCGAACCGTACTCACCCCTCTCTGCTTCTTTCAAATCTATTTGGACTTGATGGAATAGTATCTGACCCACTGGCCATGGATAAGCTACGATTCCTATTAAGGAATAATAACTCCTATTGATTGTAATTGCTTCAAGTCATTAGGTTGACTTTGCTTCGTCATACCTCGTAACGCTCTAGATGTGTAAAATTACCAAAACGCTCCTCTTAGACTAATGCTCTTCTCGTAAGTAGAATCACTAAAATAACCTTACTGTACGCAATTTTACTTAAAGATACCTTTCTTAAGTCAAATTACCAAATATCCACTCGGGGCGGCAAATTACCAAAATGCCCCTGAGAGTTTCGGATATCGAAAAATTTCCAAAATATCTTAAAATGCAATTTTCTGGCCTAAAAAGTATTTTAAAAAAATTTCACAATTTTACTTAAAGATACCTTTCTTAAGTCAAATTACCAAATATCCACTCGGGGCGGCAAATTACCAAAATGCCCCTGAGAGTTTCGGGCACCGAACAAATTCGAAAAATATCTTAAAACACTATTTTAAGCATCCTGATATCATTTCTGGCCTAAAAAGTATTTTACAAAATTTTCGTTCGAAAATTCCGAATCAGTGTCCAAACCGAGCGCTAAAAGGCCAGTTTCGCGAAAAATATCTGTCGACCTCAGAATGGCCCGGAATTTTATAATATGAAACATATCAGTAAAATAATATTTTTCTAAAATTTTCAGATCAAAATAGCTTGGTTTGCTATGCTAAATAATTCGATAAATGTCTTTAATTGGTACCCCAATTTAGCATTCTTTCTGGATTCCGAAAATTCCCAAATAATTCCAGAGAGTAGTTCTCATAAAAAGTTAAAAACATTGGGGGCTACAGTTTTGCACCTTTGTCTAATTTTGGCTCTAACTATTTTTTATAAATTTGTAAAAAAACTGTCTATAGTAATTTATGCTTTATACACGTACTATTTAGATTGCCACACACTAAAACACCTTTTTTCACACACTCTTCATCTTCCTTAGTTTTCAGCCGAAACACACTTCTTGCCACATTCATCCATCACCCACGAATTCACATTACATTGCACCTCAACCCATTAACACCTTAATCTTACACTTTAACACACATTAAACATGTTTTAACACCAATTACACACACACAATCATATTGTTTATACCCGAAACTTACACCTATGAAACACACACAGTTGCACCCTCAAACACACACAACTCTCGGAAATTCTGGTGAAATATTCTCCATTTGCTCTTATTCATTTCCTAACTAACCATGTCATCACATAATCTCACAATCCAACCAGCCTATATATCCCCATATACTCTGAAACATATATACATACACACAAAATATACACACGAAAACACACACCTGTTACACACACGGTTACACACTCAGACACCCACAGCTCTTCGACAATTCACATACACCCACTGCACCCATACTAACCCACCTTACATCACCTGACACACATCCATATTTGCATGAATTCGCACATATACCCATATTACACGTACACTCACGCACACACTGTGTGTTCTTCACATCTGTTCTCACACACTCAACACTCATACACAACTGAAATCACACCCAAAATTGACACTAGCTAGATCACAGAAGTTACATAAAATTCACCTTGAGTGAATCTCTGCCTGAGCTTCCCCCCTTTGTTTCTACCGATGTTCTTCTCTTCCATGTGTGCTCTGTTTCTTGTTGTTGCTTCTTCTTTACTGCTTCTCCCTTTTTTTCCTCATCTTTCTCGAATCTCTTTCCCTTTCTAACTTTTGATCTACTCTTCATTAGTCACCACATAAAAGAGTAGGAGGTGGCATTAATCAAGAGGGCTTTCTCCAAGAATTTGACACCTGGGTACAAATTTTCAAGAATTGCAAATTAACCCCCAAATTTTCCATAATCACGAAAATGTCCCCAAAGTTTTGAAAATTATATTTTTGCCCCCAAAGTCTTTTTAAACTCATATGCACTACTAATACCCGAGTATTGCCCAAATTTAACGCACGTTTATTTTTTCAGAGCACAGATGGTTATTTTAACATGCTCTCAAAGTTCGGGATATTACATTCTTCCCCCCTTATAAAAATTTCGTCCTCGAAATTTGCTTGCGGATATCTCATCACTTCTAACATCTAGATACTACGCTTCCGTTGCATCACTCAGATAACTGTCGCATTGTAGGTAAACTACACCTAATCTTCGTGCTCACATTCATTTCCAAAAATACCCGAACGCAAAGGTTATATTTTGATCTTAATGTTAAATTCAATCTGATCAGATTATCACTTGTACTCTAGTCGTTCTCGTATCTCACAAACATTGACTTAGTTAATATCACACTCGTCGAGCTGAACTTACACCACCCTGAATTCAACGCACACAAGTCGAACTAAATCAAATTCTAATACCGGAGCTTCCACCTGATTGTATTGTTTCTACATCAGAGACTATATCGTTGTACAGTCCACTCAATGACGGTAAGCTTAACTTCGAGCTTGATGTGTACTAAAATACCAAACGATGGTCATACCCAACTTGCACTGCACACTTTAATACCTCAAAACAACGAGTCTAAATTATTGTCGAGTTCATCACCGAGAGGCGTGTTGGCTTAGCATAGTTATGTATTGCATGCTTACAGTTCTGCGTATACTTCACCGAACAATAGAAAACTGTAACCACTATGGTTTCGTTGCGCACTCTGATGTCTTAAATCAAATGGGTCCGAACTGTTACTAAAGTCATTACGGAGAGATGTGTTATCTTAACACAAGGCAAAATATGATTTTGCATCCACTTGTCTTGCACTTCCGCCAAAGTTTAAAGCCCTAAATTATCACATCACTTCTGATTCACAGTCACATTACTTACAAAAAATCTTATAGCCTTATCCTTCAATCATTTGTTTCAGCTAAACCGTTAAAATCCTCCGGTTCCAAAAGCAAATAACATACTGTCTATTATCATTTGTGTTAACCCTACGGTTATTTAACCTAGGATTATATTTGGTTTTGATTATAACTAACATTGATGTTTATGTTGTCTAACATGCATTGAGTTGATGAAGCAATAGGAACAATCTCATACTCATGCAAATGGACAATTAGACGAGAAAATCGTTCAAAGACTCTCAACGGAACGCATCAAAGAAGGAATTCGTCGATTGAATTTTACAATGCTTTATTTCCTTCTTTGTAAACTAGACGTAGAGAGATGATCGTTACGATGACTGTATACCTAGAACTTGCCCATAGGTTTCCCTTGCATGCATAAAAGTTTTTCATTCTTTAAAAACTAAGAAACTGCATTTTCTGGAATGCAGTCGACTGCAAGTTGGGCAGTGAGGTATTACAGTCGACTGCATTGGAATGCAGTCGACTGCAATACTTCCAGTAGCCTATTACAGTCGACTGCATTTGGATTACAGTCGACTGTAAGTTGGAAATTTGAATTTCCAACGGCTACTTTGGGATTACAGTCGACTGCAATGGTGCATTACAGTCGACTGTATTTACCGTTTGGCGCAATAAATGCCCTACCTAACTCCAAACGGTCATATTAATTTCCAACTCTATAAATACTCATCTTGGGCTTAGTTTTGATTCATCAATTACATTCAAAGCTCTCTTATCTTTCATATTCTCAAAGATCAAAGCAATTGTTCAATCTCTCTTGGTTTTCATTGTTTTCTCATCCATTTCAAGAGAGCATTTATTGTGAGCTTACACTTGAGAGATATACACTTTCATAAAGTCATCATACACTCATCTCTCTTGTTCTAGTGCTTAAACTTGTACTCATCTACTTATTGAGAGTGAAATCTTGTACACAATTCTTCATCTAAAGGTTCTTGTATCAAAGCTTGGGGTTGTCAAGCTTTGGAGCTTTGGGTTTGTCAAAGCTTGTTCTTGATGTGGGCATAGCATCAAGGGATTGTAAGAGGTTCGATCTTGACCCGTAAGGAAGATCATACTAGTGGATTCTAGGGCCTTTCAAGGGACTTCCTTGAAGGGGTGGACGTAGGCTTGAGGGTATATCAAGCCGAACCATTTAAATCTCCTTGTCAAGTATCTCTAAACCCTTCTCTCTTTACATTATCGTTTTACATTTGTGTTGAGATTGGTTAGTTTGCTTATTTAAGTTATTGAGATTGAGTTTTGTTGTTTGTTAATTTTTAAAATAGTCTTAAAATCCTATTCACCCCCCCCCCCTCTAGGGTTATCTTTTTGGTTTCAAGTGGTATCAGAGCCTCGGCTCTTGTTATATTGGGTAACGCCAAGAGAGTTAATCGATCATGGCTTACGTTGGGGGTATGGAGGGTAGTTCTACCACTAGGCCTCCATTGTTTAATGGGACCAATTATAGTGTGTGGAAAGTTAAGATGAAAATCTACTTAGAATCTCAAGACTATGAGATGTGGGATATTGTTGAGAATGGCCCATTCGTTCCGATAAAGGTGGTTGACAAGGTTGAAGAGCCTAAATCCAAATCGGAGTATAGTGATCATGATAAGAAGATGATTTGAATGAATGCTAGAGCGAAAAATTGTCTTGTGTGTGCTTTAGACACTAATGAGCTCAATAGAGTCATTATGTGTAATTCCGCTAAGAGTATTTGAGATACTCTTCAAGTCACTCATGAATGGACTTCTCTTCTTAGAGATTCCAAGATGAACTTATTGTTTAGAGATTATGAGTTATTCCATATGTTTTCAAATAAATCCGTTACGGATATGAATACTCGTTTTACTAACATTGTGAACCCTTTGAAGCAATTGGGCAAGGAATTCACTAATGGTGATCTCGTAAGAAAAGTGATTAGGTCCTTACCAAGAGCTTGGGATGCAAAGATCACCGCCATCCAAGAATCGAAGAATCTTAATATCTTTCCTCTTGATGAATTGATGTGCTCACTTATGACGTACGAAATGCAACTCAAGACCTTTGATCAAGAGGACGTCAAGAAGAAGCCTACATCAATTGCTCTTAAAGCTTCATCTTCAAACCTTGAGTCAAATGATGATGATGAAGAGGATATTGCAATGGTTGCAAATAACTTCAAGAAGTTCTTAAGATTTAGAAAGAATGATGGGAGAAGGCAACAAAATGCTAGCAACGAAAAGAAGCTTTGCTACAAATGCCACAAGTCGGGACACATGAAGATGGATTGTCTTGTCTACAAAAATGAGAAGAAGGAAATAAGAGATGTATGGGAAAGAGCTAAAAGAAGACAATTCTCTAAGAAAGAGAACAAGGAAAAGGAAAGAGCAATGAATGCCGAACATACTCCTACATGGAGTGACTTTGATTCAAGTGATGAAGACAATGAGAAGAATGATCAAGCAAATGTATGCTTCATGGCAAATGATGAGGTAAGCTCTTCTTCCGGTAGTGATAGTGATAATGAAAGCTTTGAAGATGCTTATGATAGCTTATATGAGGAATCCAAGAAAATTTTCAAGAAAAATATTATTTTGTCTAAGAAATTTCTTGAAGCTAATAAGCAAATTGAGCAGTTGATAACGGCAAATAATAAGTTGCATGCCAAGAATGAATGCATTTCCAACCATTTATATGTGAAATATGTGAATAACAATTTGGTTGAATTATTTGTTAACACTCCTAGCTCAAAGCAAATCTCTTCCAAAACATTGGCTTTAGAAAAACAAAATGAAGATTTAAAAGTTGAGATTTGTGATTTGAAAAAATGTCTTGAAAATTTTGTTGATGGTCAAAACAATTTGGATGTCATGCTTGGACGCCAAAGAATTGGCCTAAACAAAGGTGGTCTTGGATTAGATCTCATGGCCATGCCTCCTAAAATTTTGCAACAACAAGCTAGGTTGAATATTCATACAAAACGACCAAAGAACTATTGCACACCTTTTACACATTGCGGTTGGTGCAACAAGAAAGGGCATACGACTAATCATTGTCCTTGTAGAATTGTTTTTGTTAGAGGTAGAAACAAAATGTGGATTATGAAAGGTCAAGAATACAAATGCAAGACTAACATCCAAGGACCCAAGAAAATTTGGGTACCAAAAGTCACTACTTGATTTGTGTTTATAGGTATGTCTCAAAGCAAAATCTAGTAGCAAGACATATGACCGGCAACATATCTCTTTTCACCTCGATTGATCTTAAAGAAGGAGGAAATGTGACCTTTGGTGACAATTCTCAAGGAAAAATCAAAGGTAAAAGAACTATTGGTAAGGAACCACATTCAATTGAGAATGTGTTATATGTTGAAGGATTGAAGCATAATTTGTTAAGTATTAGTCAATTTAGTGATAAAGGTTTTAAAGTTATCTTTGAGGCTTCTCATTGCACTATACTATCCTTGAAGAACAATGAAACTATTTTGGTAGGTAGTAGAGATAATAATGTTTACTCCATTCAATTAAATGATTTAGCTAACCAAGATGTCAAGTGTCTTAGTGCTATTAGTGAAACATCTTGGCTTTGGCATCGAAGACTTGGTCACATGCACATGGAGCATTTGAAGGATATTTCAAGCAAAGAACTTGTGAGGGGTCTCCCGAAGATCAAGTTTGAGAAAGATAAAGTATGTGATGCTTGTCAAATGGGTAAGCAAAAGAAAGTCTCTCACAAACCGAAGAAAATGGTATCTACTTCTAGACCCTTGCAATTACTTCATATGGATTTGTTTGGACCAATCCCTACTACTAGTCTTGGTGGTAAATCATATTGTTTTGTTATTGTTGATGATTATTCTCGCTATACTTGGACTTTCTTTTTGGCTACCAAAGATGAATCTCTAAATGTGTTCACTTCATTTGCAAAACGTGTTCAAAATCAAAAAGGATTTTTGATAACCAACATTCGAAGTGATCATGGTAGAGAATTTGAAAATTCAAAAATAGGAGCCTTGTGTGACGACTTTGGAATATCACATAATTTTTCGGCTCCTAGAACTCCTCAACAAAATGGTGTTGCCGAAAGAAAGAATATGTCTTTGCAAGAAGCGGCAAGAACAATGCTTAACGAATATGATTTACCTAAGTACTTTTGGGCGGAAGCGGTCAATTGTGCTTGTTTTGTTCTTAATAGAGTTATCTTGCGAAATTTTTTGTTAAAAACCCCTTATGAGCTTTTTAATGATAAGAAACCTAAGGTGAGCTTTTTTAGAGTTTTTGGATGCAAATGTTTTGTTTTAAATACCAAGGATCGCCTTAGCAAATTTGATTCCAAAACTTATGAGGGAATTTTTCTTGGTTACTCTAATAATAGTATGGCATATAGAGTTTATAATAAACGTACTTTGGTTGTAGAATAATCCATTAATGTTACTTTTGATGAGACTAATCCCTTTCTTCGGAGGACTAACATTATTAATGTAGATGACATGGACAATGACTTGAGAACTTTGGACAAGTGAAATACTACAAGGCAACCCCAAAGAAATTGATCCTGGGGAGCATCAATCAAGTTCTCAAAGGGGAAATGAGGAAGCAATCAATGATGCTTCAAACTTGGACAACTCTCAAGCATTACCAAAAGATTAGACTTACAAAAAGGATCATCCAAGCGATCAAATCTTAGGTAATCTCTCTCAGGTCTTGAACCCTTGACCTTGGGGCCAAAGCAACACAGTAAGGACCAAGATATCCCAGTTAGGTAATCCTTCGAGTGGGGTAAGAACTCGACGCTCTCTTCAACAACATGTTAATTTAGCGTTTCTTTCCCAAATTGAACCAAAGAACTTCTCCGAATTTCTACTTCATGAATCTTGGATGCTTGCTATGCAAGAAGAGCTAGTTCAATTTGAAAGAAATCAAGTTTGGACCCTTGTGCCTAAACCTCAAAACTTTAGGATTATAGGCACAAAATGGATTTTTAGAAACAAACTTGATGAATCCAGAGTCGTGGTTAGAAACAAGGCTAGATTAGCGGCCCAAGGTTATAACCAAGAGGAAGGAATTGATTTTGATGAGACTTATGCACCGGTAGCTAGACTTGAATCTATTAGAATGCTTTTAGCTTTTGCTTGCTATAGAGATTTTAAACTCTTTCAAATGGATGTCAAGAGTGCCTTTCTAAATGGTTTTATTTCGGAGGAGGTTTATGTGGCTCAACCTCCCGGCTTTGAACATGAAAATTTTCCAAACCATGTTTTCAAGCTTAGCAAAGCTCTTTATGGTTTAAAACAAGCTCTTAAAGCTTGGTATGAAAGGCTAAGTAGTTTTCTTTTAGAAAATAGTTTTTTAAGAGGAAAACTTGACACCACTCTTTTTATAAAATCTAAGGGCAAGGACTTATTGTTGGTGCAAATTTATGTTGATGATATTATATTTGGTGCTACTAATGGATCCTTGTGCGAAGAGTTTGCTTCTTGTATGAGTAAGGAGTTTGAAATGAGCATGATGGGAGAACTCACATTTTTCCTTGGATTGCAAATCAAACAAAGCAAGGATGGAATCTTTATCAACCAAGCCAAATACACCAAAGAGCTACTCAAGAGATTTGACATGGAAGCATCAAATGCTTTTGACACTCCAATGAGCTCTTCATTAAAGCTTGATAAAGATGAAAAGGGTAAGGATGTTGATATTAAGCGCTATCGAGGTATGATCGGATCACTCATTTACCTTACCGCAAGTAGACCCGATATAATGTTTAGTGTTTGTTTATGTGCTAGATTTCAAGCTTGTCCTAAGGAATCTCATTTGGTTGCCGTCAAGAGAATCCTTAGATATCTTAAGGGCACTCATGATTTAGGGTTATGGTTTCCTAGAAACACATCTTTTTTTGACCTAATTGGTTACTCCGACGCCGACTATGCCGGTTGTAAAACCGAGCGGAAAAGTACTAGTGGAGGTTGCCAATTCCTAGGTCACTCTCTTGTTTCTTGGAGTTCCAAAAAGCAAAACTCGGTTGCACTCTCTACCACCGAAGCCGAATATATGGCGTTTGGCGCTTGTTGTGCACAAATAAAAAAAAAAAAAAAAACCCTTTTGGATTTTGGACTCAAGTATGATCACATACCTATCTTATGTGATAACACTAGTGCCATTGACTTGAGAAAAAATCCCATCCAACATTCACGCAATAAGCACATAGAAATCAAACACCATTTTATCCGTGATCATGTGCAAAAAGGTGATATCGTTCTCAATTTCGTGGATAAAACTCACCAAATAGCGGATATCTTCACTAAACCGTTAGAATCAAAGATGTTTACCGCTCTTAGAAGAGAACTTGGCATGTCTTTACCTATGTAACTTTATTGTTATACATCTTGTGGTTCAAACATGCAAGTTGCACTACACATGCTTGAACATTATTTCATATGCTTATAGCATATTTTGATTATTTTCTATCGGAATTATTGAGTTTGTTGATATTCATTTATATCCTTTGTGTTTAAAATATTTCATACACACTTATATTGTCATACACATATGCATATTCAATTTCAAGACTGTTTGTTTTTTTGGCATTACAGTCGACTGCATGTACTAATTACAGTCGACTGCATGTGTTGAATACAGTCGACTGCATGTGTTGAATACAGTCGACTGTATGTGTTGAATACAGTCGACTGCGTTACGGGGAAAAGGCATAAATCTGACCCATTTCGGCAGATTTCTCATTCTCTCTCGAACCCTACGAACCCGTTTCTCTCTTCTCTCACAATAGGACTCAAATCTTTGTAGATCGGCTTGAAATTGGTATGTAATCCTTCCTGAATCTTGTTCTATTACATGATTTCAACTCTTTCACCGATTGATTTCACCAAAATTGCTCAAAATCTGTGTAAATTCGAATTGCTCCATTTTTTTTTATCTCGTCCAATTTACTTCAATTGAGCATGCTTTTACATGATTTTACTTTTGATTCATACTTAGGGATGCATATTACATGATCCTACATAGTTTAATTACATAAATTCTTGCAAAAATCATTTTCCCCCAAATTTCTTAAACTAGGGTTTTTCGTATTGTCAAAATCTCTTCAATTAATTAAGCAATTAAATGTTTGATCACTTGATTCATGCTTAATTACGTCATTTGCTTGATTATTCATGGTTAATTTCATTCAATTTGTCCAAAATTGATCTTTTCCAAAACTGCATGAACTAGGGTTCTTTATTTGTCAAAAAATTTCAACATTTCGTAATCCCTATTTTTTCAATTCTCGTTGTTTCTTTTATGGATCTTACTTATATTTTTTATTATTATTTGTTAGACTATGTCAACTATGGCAAGAGAGCAACGTCCACGTACCAGTTCATCTAGATCACGAGACGCGGCCGAGCCCGAGCCTATCACGGTAGAGTTTGACCGCAACCATTATCAGAACCGCGAGGCTTTAGACCATTTTTCTGCTCAAAACTCTTCTCCTCTGGCTCCAGGTTTGCGTTTGGACACTCCATTTCTATTTAGCATAGGTGTACTTAGACACCTTCAGGATTGCTATCTTGACCGCCTTATTGATAGGAACACCATCCTATATTATCCTGATGCAATCCGTCTTTTTTATGCAAATTTGACTTGGAGCATTTCCACTGAGTCGTGTACACTCACATCATATGTCTTTGGTCGGCGTTTCTCATTCTCTCAGTCATAACTAGCCGACCTTCTAAACCTCCCCGACACTGGTTTTTATTTTTCACTAGATATGATTCTTGTCGCCGGTCAATCACATTGGTTTGACCGATCTCTCTCCATCGAGGAGCAGCTTCGACACACACTTCACAGTCGACAGATTAAGGATGCATACAAACCCACCCTTCATGACCAACCACCTCTGTCTCGACTATTCCATCATGTCATCGCTCACAACGTCATCCCTAGAGCCGGGGGTCTTTCATTTGTTTCTTACTTAGACGCCCAGCTCTTGGCCTTTTTCCGCTCGGGTACACCGATTAACCTCTCTCGTCTTATCATGTTGAACATGATTAGGAACGCTTCTCATCCTGGCTTAGCTATACCTTACAGCCTCCTACTCACTCGCATTTTTGCTACCTTTGACATACCTCTTCCCTATGAGTATATTGAGGTGACTCGGCACAATGTACTAGACTGCTCTACCCTTCGTATGAAGGGACTTTTAGATGATCGCAGTCGTTTCTTATCTGAGCCTGACATGGACGCTGTTATGGCGGATGATGATGATGATGTGGATGAGGATGAGGATGAGGATGATGAGGGTGATGATGCTGATGCTCATGGACATGCCGGTGATGGGGCTGCTCGTGATCCACCTTCCTTGGTCATTCCGAGCACTTCTTCCGGTCCTTCCACGACGGGAACTTCTTTTGGTCCTACCACTACCGGATATGAGGCGATCCTAGCTCTCTTGGATACGATGCAGCAACAGCTACATGCCAGTTTCGGTCGGATGGATCTCACTCACAGCCAGCTCAGTCGACTTCTTCCTCGCTTGGAGGACTTCTGCAGAGTTCAGTGTCCCGAGGAGGATATCTTTCATCCACCACCTCCACCATCGGGTCCTTGAGACGTTAGGACTTGATTAGTACTTTATGCTTCTGTCTTCAGACTTTATTATGTATTTTAGACCTTGTCATGGATGCTACTCATAGTATTACATTAGAACTTGGGTTGTTATTCTAAATTTTAGCACTTTGTTTCACGCTTATCTTGCTGCACTTTTGATTCATATAACGTTTTTATGTGCTATTATTACCAGTCTTGATATACTTTTTGATGGTTATTCAAGTACTTATGCCTTCTTGTTTTTGAATGCCCTTGTTGGCTATAATGATTATCCATGGATGGATACATAAGTTGATCACTTTCACACACACCCTTGATCTTTTTCAATGATGTCAAAAGGGGGAGAAAATATTGTTGATTCATACTTGTGTGAATTTGATATGAGCATTTATTACTTTAGTTAGGGGGAGCCCTATATTACTTTAGATAGGGGGAGCCTTTTGTCATGATTTCTTCTCATGACCCCTTATGGTTTATTCTTTGCGTTTATTATCTTATATATCTCATATTATTTGAATCAATCATCAAAAAGGGGGAGATTGTTAACCCTACGATTATTTAACCTAAGATTATATTTAGTTTTGATGATAACCAACATTGATGTTTATGTTGTCTAACATGCATTGAGTTGATGAAGCAATATGAACAATCTCATACTCATGCAAATGGACAATTAGACGAGCAAATCGTTCAAAGACTCTCAACGGAACGCATCAAAGAAGGAATTTGTCGATTGAATTTTACAACACTTTATTTCCTTCTTTGTAAACTAGACATAGAGAGATGATCGTTACGATGACTGTATATCTAGAACTTGCCCATAGGTTTCCCTTGCATCCATAAAAGTTTTTCATTATTTAAAAACTAAGAAACTGCATTTTCTGGAATGCAGTCGACTGCATTCCAAGTTGGGCAGTGAGGTATTACAGTCGACTGCATTCTAAGTTGGGCAGCGAGGTATTACAGTCGACTGCATTGGAATGCAGTTGACTGTAATACTTCCAGTAGCCTATTACAGTCGACTGCATTTGGATTACAGTCGACTGTAAGTTGGAAATTTGAATTTCCAACGGCTACTTTGGGATTACAGTCGACTGCAATGGTGCATTACAGTCGACTGTATTTACCGTTTGGCGCAATAAATGCCCTACCTAACTCCAAACGGTCATATTAATTCCCAACTCTATAAATACTCATCTTGGGCTTAGTTTTGATTCATCAATTGCATTCAAAGCTCTCTTATCTTTCATATTCTCAAAGATCAAAGCAATTGTTCAATCTCTCTTGGTTTTCATTGTTTTTTTATCCATTTCAAGAGAGCATTTAGTGTGACCTTACACTTGAGAGATATACACTTTCATAAAGTCATCATACACTCATCTCTCTTGTTCTAGTGCTTAAACTTGTACTCATCTACTTATTGAGAGTGAAATCTTGTACAAAATTCTTCATCTAAAGGTTCTTGTATCAAAGCTTGGGGTTGTCAAGCTTTGGAGCTTTGGGTTTGTCAAAGCTTGTTCTTGATGTGGGCATAGCATCAAGGGATTGTAAGAGGTTCGATCTTGACCCGTAAGGAAGATCAGACTAGTGGATTCTAGGGCCTTTCAAGGGACTTCCTTGAAGGGGTGGACGTAGGCTTGAGGGTATATCAAGCCGAACCATTTAAATCTCTTTGTCAACTATCTCTAAACCCTTATCTCTTTACATTATCGTTTTACATTTTTGTTGAGATTGGTTAGTTTGCTTATTTAAGTTATTGAGATTGAGGTTTGTTAATTTTTAAAGTAGTCTTAAACCCCTATTCACCCCCACCCCCCTCTCTAGGGTTATCTTTTTGGTTTCAATTTGTTCAGCCAAGGTTCCAATCATACACCAAATCATCGAATAGCTTATCCAAACCTTACCTACATTCTCAGAATCTACTCTCGCTCACAGACTATCTGAGGCTTATGAATCTACCTAACCTCATATCCAGGTAGGGGAAACTATGCAAATAATGATAATAATATTCTCAATCAGGCAATTAAAACACAAAAATCTTTAACAAAAATCATGCACATTGGCTCTCAGGGTTCACAACAAAATTTCATAACATTCCAGAAGAAACGACAGACACAGAAACGATGATAAAGGTCTGGCGAAGCAAAGTCAACCCAACGACTCGGAACAATCAAAATCGGAATGAGTTATTAGTCCTAATGGAATTCTTAACTTTCTCATGGCCAGTGGGTCAGATACTTCCCCATCAAGTTCAAATAGATTCGAAAGGACATATAAATATTCCGAAAAGAATAAGACAACTCGGCATGAATGACATCTTCTTTTATGTCTCAGCGTAAGCTGACATTCAATTAAGTCGTCCTCGAGTTCAATATGCAGAAGAATGAATGAGGTGACAAAGTAAAATTCCAGATTTCTTCTTGTATTCTTAAACCAAATTTTCAGTCTTAACACCAGTCATTTTTTCAAAACACTATTCTTACTCATAAATCAAATCACCAACCTAACTTTTGCTCATACCTTATAAACTTCCCAGATACGACTAGGGTTTCCCCTGCCAATACACGGACGCGTGATTAGCAAATCACCAATTCATACCTAGTATGATATCAAAATCCTGAACAACAAATGGAGTGAGGTCCATAAAAAGATCTCTATCCCAAACATAGACTGTACATTCACAGAGAACCACAAAACATTCAAAGACTCTCTCAACCGCGTACTTATCACAATATCAATTTTTAAAGGACGGACCTTCATCCTCAATCTCTATGCCAAAGTAACATATGTAAAAATATGATGCTCCCAACTTAAATAGTATACACGCATCTAATGGGTTAACCTGTAAAGTGCCTGACACCACGTCATCAGACGTGACGACATCCTAGGCGAATATTGAACAAATTTTAGCTGATGTTCTGGGCCTCTGCCTCTACCAACCTTGTCATCTTTCCTGCCGAGGTATACTACTAATTTTTACACCAGCAATAGGTACACACCAGATTATTTTTCACAAGCACTCAGATTCAAACTTAATGCTCCACACTGCCATGCCTAACACATCATCTGGTCACTTTATTCCATAACTCACCACTCTGACTTCTCCTATACCTGACACATGGGGTGGCCGAAAAACTGACCTGCCACCCTGACTAGTACTCTACGTAGGTCAAACTTCGGAACTCTATGATGTTTCAACTCTAGCACCCTGAACTGATCGAGCGCCTATACCCTGTGCTCCCATAAATCCCATATCATGTTTCGATCCAATTTTAGAACTTTATCCGGATCATAATATAACCGGACCAAAGTGGCCAGAATCCCTTATTCTGCCCCAACTTTAACCTGGGGCACCATACTGTGCCGGCTGTAAAAAAAATTTGCTGACGACTGTCGGCTCTTACAATCCGTTCGGGGACAATTTTTATTTATCTCTTTTCTATCCGCCCTGTGTTTACTCAGGTCTTCCTCCATTGCTGGTGTCACGACCCGTAACCTTGGGCACCATATTGTACCGGCTGTAAAAACTTTTTGCTGACGACTGTCGGCTCTTACAATCCGTTCGGGTAATATTGTTACTTATCTTTTTTCTATCCGCCTAGTGTTTACTCAGATGTTCCTCCATTGTTGGTGTCATGACCCGAACCCACGGGTAATCCCGTGTGCTAGGTACGTGACCGGCCGCAGACCCATTTAGTTTGGGTTCTGCTAGGCCTTATTCAAACATGTACGTAAATCTAGGGTCATACTATAACTAAGACCTTAAAATGACTTCTATAGGAGTACCTACAAATCTCTCCAAAATTATCTCTACTAAATTCATCCATAAAGACTGATATAATTTATTTAAGGGAAACCTCATGGAATTAAGCTACAAACAATTCTAGAAATAAACAAGCAGTATTATAATTTCTCAAGAAACTTAATTCAGCCTCCTAACGAGCATCTCTTGCGACTCCACCCTCGTTACCCTCATGGTACTCGGGTTCATCTAAGTGATCACCTGAAAACATTTATAAAAGGGGTGAGCTGGGGCCCAGTAAGTACTCATATCATATCCCTAAAATAGGTTTTAAAGCTTCGAACATGCCATGGTTTTCGTTTTCAAAATCAGGGATTCAAAGTCATTAGAATAAAATTTTACGCAACATATCTACATACATATATGCAACTTGCAGCAAAAGAAAATCTCGAAATGGAATATAATCAACATAAAGATTCATCATGAGCTATCACAGTCATTCACAACTTGGTATACTGCGGTCAACGTATGGTCCCACTGACTAGGACCCAGAATCCTTCCTCCACCCGGGATAACAAAAATGTGGACGCAAGGGTGAACCACGGTGCAACAGTACTGTGCGTCAACGTATGGTCCCTTTGACTAGGACCCAGAATCCACTTTCCCCAGCGGATATGGGGCACAATAACCCAGTCACATTGCCATCTCATTCTACATGTATTGAACATAGTTCATTTACTCACACAACAATTCCATGGCATTTATTTCAAATTCTCATTAAACAATTTATCACGAACACAGATGCAGTAAAAGTACTTCAAAACTTTCATTTGACTTGAAACATGTATACAATATAAATAATTTCTCAAATAGGGTATAAGGATGAATATTGTAGGATACTTACCTCGCTCAATATCTTATTCTTGAGCTCGTTCAAAAGTCGGTTCTATCTCTTGTCTATCAAAACCTAAATACAAAGCACATGGATGTCATTTATTTTCGCTCGAGCATGTCTAAGTATTAAGTTTCTCTCAAGTGAATAAAATTACCAGACCGCCCGACTTTTGTAAAATTACATATTTACCCCCGACCTCTAACGTACCGTTACATACCCAGATATAATCGGAAAAAATATTTTAAACAGCTAGGTGGGATTTTCGGACAATATTGGACCTTCGGGGAATTTTCCTTCTGGAACCCTAAATCGCTCCTTTAATTGAGCGCTAATGTTCCTGTTTTCAAAAATATATCAAACGGCACCGGAATACGATGAAATTTTAGACACTCAACCATCTCAGTACTTTTAGGTCACTGTAAAATTCTAGGCTAAAACAAATTTTGTTTACTATGTTAAATAATTTAAAAACCTGTTTTAAAAATAAAATTGTTCAAGAAATTTTCCATGTCCAGAAAAATCCCAAAAAATTCCACATCGAAGGTTTCACAAAAATAAGAGAATTTTTAGTTTTGTACTTTGTCTAAATCTGCTTAGAAAGGATCTTTAGAAATAATTTAATAAACTATTGTAATAGTTAAGCGTTACGCTATATCCGATTGAGCGCTACGCTGCTAATAACGCTAAAAATAGCAAACGAATTTAAAAAAAATTTGAAACTCTTGAATATACTCCATCATAGCTACATAAGACTATTGTAAAAGTCTCAAAATTTAATAACTTAATTTACTATTTTAAAATACACCGAAATCTCTTGTTCGAATAAAATTAGTTAGCACGCTTCTCGAGCTCAGAAAAATCTAAAGTTTTTCCTGTGTGTAGATCTTTCAAACATAATATAAGTTAGTCTTTTGAGTTTTGTCCAAATAAATTTCTAGATATATCTTAAAATTTTTGAAAAGAACTGCTAAAAACAATATTTCCATTAGCGACACTTTTGAGTCCAATTTTAAAACAAAGACTTTCCCTCTCTCTATGCAGTCGTATCCTTCTTCTTACCCACCCAGCAGTGTTACCTGAAACCACTTCACACCCACAACTCACACACATGCAAATTCACATGGCCTTACCTAAATATCTATACACTACACTTATACATGTATATATATGAACAGATCCATTTCTTTCTCACACCCACTGCCATGGCAGTGAGTCTTCCCCTTCACCATTCTTTCACGCATGCCTAACAGTGCATTCCATTACACCACTTGCACTTTATCACTCACTTGCACTCTCACACTTGCTTGCACCTCACACTCACATTGTATACACAACCACACACTCACTCACAATATACACACAGACTCATATGCATATACTCAATCTGCTTCAACACACCATACACAATTGCTGCCTTCACCCTCAAGCATGCCCCTCATTTTCTTGCTCATTTTATTCATGGGCACACCCACTCCACACATATATGCTGCTCACGGGAGACTTGCCTTGGAGACGATTATCTAACGGGCGTGGTGCACTTCTGCCGCCAGAACTCACACCTGTTACCACCAACCAAACCCAACCTGAAATTACACAACCCAAACACGCATACACACAGTTATATACATACTCATCGCTCACCAAAGACACGATACCCACTTCCCGTTTATAGTGATCCAACCATGACAGCCTCTCTTGTTTCTCGTTCATCCATACAGGCACATGGTCACAGTCCAATGGCTGTGACCCTGTTTGATCTTCCCATTTTCAAGACCCATTTGATACTATCTCACAAACACCACACGGGCAGGCTACTTGGCAGCCCATCTTCCATCTCACAAACACACACCTCTCACAAATACAAGCGTTGTCACTCACTACTCATACGTATACATCTCACGGAACCATCGCACACACATACAAATACTGCTATACAAATTTACGCACTAGCTACACACGACAGCCACATGGCTGTTTACCCACAATTTCAGCCCCTACTCCCTTAAAACAACGAGTCAATCTGAGAAGGAAGAGTAGAAAGTCTTACCGGAAAATTGAACTTCCTGGCCGGATTGTCTAAATGTCGTCCTGCTCTCTTTCTTTCCCTCTCTATGGATTCTCTCTTTCTCTGACTTTGTACTCGGAATCATTCTTCCTTTCTCTTTCCCTTTTTTTTCTGTTTTTTATTTGGTTGTAACCGAATTGCACCCTAAAATCCCAATTGCTCAAGTTTTGGCCAATTTCTCTCTTATATTCCCTCTTTAATTTAGCTTTCTAAAATAAAGAGTTGACCGGCTAAAATATATTCAGATTATTAACATTCAATAACGCTAATAAAAATCAAAATTTCAAGTAACTACTTTAACTATCATAAATTGTCTATAGTACCCTGCTTCAAAATTTATTGCTTAAGGCTGTCGATAAAATATAATTTACGTAAATCGGTGTTACAAATTTCGTATAAAATTGTTGCTAAAGGTTGCCCATAACTTCGCTCATGTAATCAACGCTAGATGTTGTCTATAAAAATTGTCGCTAAATGTAATCAACGCTAAATATTGTTTATAAAAACTGTTGCTAAAGAAACAAAATAACTGGCTAGGAAGTATCAACGTTCGGGGTGTTACAGTTGGACTTAAATTGTTCCAAAACACATACTCAATAAAGACATTCCACATAGCTCATCATCAAGCTGGGATCACCGTATCTCTCAATCCAGGCCTAAGCCCCCACTCAGACTTCTGGTAGCTATCTGCCCCCATCAACAACATCGTTATGGCAAATCTAGCGAAACAAGAAATTTTATCTCAACATTTTCTATGGACTCTTAATCCACTTGCGTCACATTAACAAACTCCCATCGTATTGGTTCATGAAATCTCGGATAAATACCTTTAGATAAATAATTCTCTAAAGTGTTCCCAAGTGACATTGATCAATTGTTGATAATTCGAACTTCTCGCTATCATTTCCTACCATTGATCGGCCTCCTCTTTTAGTTGATACATGACAAATTCAATCCTTTGTCACTTTACTTACAGTTGCTCAAAATCTCATCTGCTTTGCCAATCCAGTTCGATGTCCATGTGGAGTCTGATAACCCCTATAACTAACCGCATCTTATTTGTCAAGTTCACCCAAGATACTCCCGTCCGGAGGTTATGGTTATGGTTGAATCGGATTCGGTACTCCTTGCTGGCAGTTGCCAGATTCTAGATCATGAAAGTCAGAATTAGGTTCATAGTGTTCGGAATCGCAACCATCAGTTCTAGGTTTTGCTATCCCCCTATTAGATAGAGATGCCCCCTACAATAATAAAACCTCCATATAGTACAATGCCAAATCTAGCAATTATTTGGTCAGGTCTTTCCAATGTCGGGGAAAAGAATCCCTGCTCGTCTTACACAAACCTGTTGGAATCTCATCTATCGGGGACCCTTAGGCCCTCCGTACCCTCCTCACTACCAGGGTTTCGAGTGCAGACCATACTAATACAGTAAACAGTTATCAGAGTTATTCTGACACGTGTCTAAAGGGAAACACAATTACAATTGATGCAGACTTCTTAACTCTACCATCATCCTACCCCACTCTCGTTAACCGGAATACCATTCTAGTAAATCGTGTTACCCATACTCCGTGGGTCTGTGCCTACAGAAGCATATACTTAAATTCTTAATACCACAAGAACGAACTGCTCTGATACTAACTGTAATACCAAAACGCTCCTCTTAGACTAATGCTCTTCTCGTAAGTAGAATCACTAAAATAACCTTACTGTACGCAATTTTACTTAAAGATACCTTTCTTAAGTCAAATTACCAAATATCCACTCGGGGCGGCAAATTACCATACCCCTAGGGGTTTCGAGCACCGGAAAAATATCTCAAAATGCTATTTTAAGTATCCTGATATCATTTCTGGCCTAAAAGTATTTTAAAATTTTTTTGCCCGAAATCCTGAACCGGTGTTCGGATCGAGCGCTAAAAGACCAGTTTCGCGAAAAATACCTATCAGCCTCAGAATGACCCGAAATTTTAAAATATGAAACATATCAGTAAAATAAGACTTTACTAAAATTTTCAGATCAAAATTGCCTAGTTTGCTAGGCTAAATAATTTGATAAATGTCTTTAATTGGTACCCCAAATTAATGTTCTTCCCGCATCCCAAAAATTCCCAAAATATTCCAGAGAGTGTTCTCATAAAAACATTGGGGGCTACAGTTTTGCACCTTTGTCTAATTTTGGCTCTAACTCTTTTTTATAAATTAGTGAAAAAACTACCTAAAATAATTTATGCTTTTATATACTTACTATTTAGATTGTCACACACTAAAACACCTTTTTTTCACACACTCTTCATCTTCCTCAGTTTTCAGCCGAAACACACTTCCTGCCACATTCATCCATCACCCACGAATTCACATTACATTGCATCTCAACCCATTAACACCTTAATCTTACACTTTAACACATTAAACATGTTTTAACACCAATTACACACACAGTACAATCATATTGTTTATACACGAAACTTACACCTATGAAACACACACAGTTGCACCCTCAAACACACACAATCCTCGAAAATTCTGGTGAAATATCCTCCATTCCCTCTTATTCATTCCTAACTAACCATGTCATCACATAATCTCACAATCCCACCTATATATCCCTATATGCCCTGGAACATATATACATACACACACAGTACACACACGAACACACAGTCACACTGAACACACACACACACACCTGTTACACACACGGTTACACACTCAGACACCCACAGCCCTTCGGCAATTCACATACACCCACTGCACCCATACTAACCCACCTTACACCACCTGACACACATCCATATTTGCATGAATTCGCACATATACCCATATTACACGTACACTCACGCACACACTGTGTGTTCTTCACATCTGTTCTCATACACTCATGACTCAACACTCATACACAACTGAAATCACACCCAAAATTGACACTAGCTAGATCACAGAAGTTACATAAAATTCACCTTGAGTGAATCTCTGCCTGAGCTTCCCCCCTTTGTTTCTACCGATGTTCTTCTCTTCCCTGTGTGCTCTGTTTCTGGTTGTTGCTTCTTCTTTACTGTTCCTCTCTTCTTCTTTTTTTTCCTCATCTTTCTCGTATCTCTTTCCCTTTCTTACTTTTGGTCTACTCTTCATTAGTCACCACATAAAAGAGTAGAAGGTGGCATTAATCAAGAGGTCTTTCTCTAAGAATTTGACACCTAGGTACAAATTTTCAAGAACTGCAAATTAACCCCCAAAATTTTCATAATCACGAAAATGCCCCCAAAATTTCAAAAATTATATTTTTACCCCCAAAGTCTTTTAAGCTCATATGCACTACTAATACCTAAGCATTGCCCAAATTTAAGGCCTGTTTATTTTTCGGAGCACATATGATTATTTTAACCCGCTCCCAAAGTTCGAGATATTACATACCTATACAATCACTTATGTACTTGTCATTTCTCTAGAATGTTATAAAATTGTATTACGAATCCTGAGAGCCAGTAAGTATAATGTTGTTAAAGATTTTCTTGTTGTGATTGCCTGATTACAATTATTGTTATCATTTGACCTCTTAATGTTTGATTGAGATCGTTGCTTGTTGTGATTAACGTCAGATGCTTTATTATATAACCATCACTGTTTCTTTTTTATTGATGCTTGTTTACTATGTTCCGAAATGGTAACATGTTATAATTGCTGCTTATAGTTAATCTGATTATCAGAAATTTGCTTTATTATGTTCTCAATAATTTGACAAATGACAATATGTGATGTATGTGTATTTTTACCTGATTTAGGATTTGCATAGCTTCATTGCATATATGGTATTATGTAGACTCCTAAGCCTCACGTAATCGATGAGTGAGACTAGGCTTCGATAACGTGGATTAGATTTTGACAATCAATTTGATGATTCGATATAAGATTGAGATTTTGGTTGAGCACGAGATAATAGCCACATATTACTGCCTTTAGACCTAAAAGATTTTAAACGATTAACCGAAACAGTTGATCGAAGGATAAGGTTATAAGATTTTTGTAAATAATGTGATTGTGAATCATAAGTGACGTGATAACTTAGAGCCTTAAATTCTAGTGAAAATGCAATACATGTGAGTGTAGAATTGTATTTTACGCTATGTTAGGATAACACATCTCTCGGTGAGGAATTCGGTAATAGTTCGGGCTCGTTGATTTAAGACACCAGAGTCCACAGCGAAACCGTAGTTACAATTTTCCGTCTTTCTGTAAGGTGTGAGTGCTTATAGGAATTGGTTATCCACATTAGTCTTTGTAGAGTGCAAGTCACATGTGACCATCGCCTAGTATATTAATGCACCTTGAGCCTAAAAATTAAGCTTGCTATTATTAAGTAGAGTATGCAAGGGGTATAGTCTGGTATGTTATCAGTATAACACCGTGGGAACATGACAGATTGAAACTTAATTTAATTCGTTTTAGATGCGTTGAATTTAAAATAATGTAAATTCATTTCAGTGAATTTCATATTAGCTAAGCCATTGCTCGAAAAGTACCGGAACGATTAGAGCGCAAGTGATAACCTGAGCAGCTTGAGTTTAACATTGCTATTTAAAATTTAAATAATTGTGTTCGGGTATTCGTGGGACATGAATATGTGTGCAAAGGTTAGATGTAGCTCATCTACTATGTGATAGTTGTCGGATGATGCAGAGGAGCATTGTGCTTAGATGATATAAGTACTAGGGAATCCGAGATCAAAGTTTGAGGACAAAATTTTTATAAGGTGGAGAAAATGTAATATCCTGCACTTTTCGACCAATTTGAAAATAACTATCGATGACCCAAAAAAATAAACTGGCAATAATTCTTAGCATTGCTCGGGTATTAGTAGGGTTCGAAGCTCAAAAGATTTTTGGGGCAAAATGTAATTTTGAAAATTTTTGGGCCATTTTGTAAATTTGAAAAACTTTGGGGGCCAATTTGTAATTTTGATATGCACTTATGTGTCAAATTTTAGAAACCATTCTTTTAAATGTTGCCATCTCCTACTTAATCTAGTATGACTAAGCTAGATTATTAATTAATTAATGGTTAATTGGTAAAAAGGAGAAAAAGAAAAAAAAAAGAGAAACAGTAAAGCGAAGGGAAGAAAAACAGAGCAAAATAAGACAAGCTAGGAACAGGGGCTTGGGTGAAACCAAAATTCAAACAAAAATTTGAGAGAAGGAGGGGGGATATTGAAGGATTAAAAAAAAAAAGGTTAAAGCAACAGACTTTTCGGGTAGACTAGCTTAGCTTTAGATTCAGGTAAGGGTTTTTATTTGAACCCCGGGTAAGGATTTCTATCCAACCCTTATTTCGATAACTCGTACTCGTAAGTATTCTTTCGATTTACTTATGGCTACTGTCGAACACTAAATAATGCATTGATATCAGCATGCTGAGCAAATTCGATAATTGTTTGCATTCTTTCTTCTGAGTTCTTTTGCCTAGATTCGGTAACTGTTTGTAACTGTTCTTGTTATATGTTTGTGGTTATTCTGGAATTTTGAGTGATGAATTATATCAGTATGCTTAATTGTTATCGAAACCTTAATTGTTCGGTTATTTGAATTCATGTTGGTGCTTATTTTATTACAATTTTAGCAGTAAATTTGTTGTTGATTCTATGATTGTTGGTTTCTGTGTTGACCTCGGAATTTTTTTCAGTGGGGAGGCATTGTAAGGGGTCTGAATCTACATAATTATACAAGGCTAGTACCTTAATGAGAAGGTCTAGTGATCGTACATGATGCGTTGCATGTGTACACTTTCTGCGTATTGCATGAATGGCACTGCTTCTGCTCAGGATCAACATATCTGAATTTGTTTATTTTGTATCTTATAAGAATTGTTTTGAGAATGATGTTCAAATGAATGTCTTGTTATCTAATTGAAGGGGATCGAGTGAAATTCCTCCCCATATTGTGATCGACATTCAAATGAATGTCTTGTTATCTGGTTGAAGGGGATCAAGTGAAAGTCCTCTCCAGATCGTGATCAAATTGTTTGTGATTATCTGAAACCCTTCCCCAATTTCCCTTGAAGGATCTGTGTTCGTTTTCAAAACCCTTTGGAAAAATCATCATTGTATTTTAAAATTATGGCTTTGAAATGATCTTCAAATGATCATGTTGGTATTTGATTATGATTGTTAATGTTCATTTCAAAACTGGGATAATTGTCAATGTTTTGTTTTGGTGTCTGTCTAGTTTTGTCTTTAGTCATTTTTGGTATATACTCATGACTGATTATGATCGTTTTGAAATTTATCAGACTATTAATGATTGTCGAAATGTTTTAAAACATTATCATCCAATGGATTCTTTTAAATCATTTTGTAATTCCTTCGGTTGTCCTTGTACGACCTTATGACTGATTATGATCGTTTTGAAATTTATCAGACTGTTCATGACTGTCAAAATGTTTTAAAATATTAGCATCCAATGGATTCTTTTGAATCGCTTTGTAATTCCTTCGGTTGTCCTTGTACGACTTTACTGAACTCTCAAAAGCTCAGCTTTTGTTTGATTCTCTTCTATAGGTGATCAACTGTAGAATGCTCGATGAGCCCACCACTACTATGTAGTGAGATTCTGCATGGGTCGGTGTTGTTTACTTGTTCTATGAGAACTTAAGTTATAAAGAACCTACATTTTAGTAGTTTAAGCCGTTTTGTAATCTCTTATTTTGAGTAATTTGAGTTGATGTCGATGCTTTGAAATATGTGTTAGTAAACAGGATTTGACAGGTTTGATGTGATGTTGTAGGTTAACGTTTCGGGAGTTTGGGGCGATGGAGCTCTGGATTTTTGGGATGTTACAGACGACCCTTTCAAATTGATTTGGGGGCTCCGCCATCTAGTATACTGTCATCCTGTCTGTTGATCCTTTCAAACCGATTTTGGGGCTCCGACATGAGGGAAAATTATCTTTTTGTATGTCTAGACGACCTTTTTTAAATCGATTTGAGGCTCCGGCATCTAGATATACGGCTCTGTCCATTGACCCTTTCAAATCAATTTGGTGGCATCGGCAACAAACAAAATTTTCTTTAATATGTTGTTCGACGACCAATTGTTGTTACTGTTGGCTCCGGCTTCAATCAATATTCATGTATCTTAATGAACTACGTTGTTCTAATTCCTCCCCAAAGGATACCTAAGAAGTCTTGTAAAGGTACGACCTCGTATCGGTGTCATGGTCCTCGAGCCGTCCAAAGTCTTGTTGTCTTTTTTCGTACAAAAATGTGTTGCGTTTTGGTAACTTCCGCCCACGCGAGAGCTCCCTCGCCGAGGGACTCTATAGACACCCCATTTTTGTAGTTATTTTTAATTATATAAATAGTGGACTTTATTTTTAATTAGAGTTTATTATTAAGTTTAGGCCTAGTAATATGACTTCATTAATTAAGTTGGTCTAGGTTCAGTCCAATTGTCAAGTGTCTAAGTCTACATGTCAAGGTCCATCAATCTGGTAGTGGTCCAATCCATTTATGTCAGTCCAGTCTATTTGTGCCAATCCAGTCCAAGTGTCAAGATTTTATTTTGCTAGATAATTTAGAAAATTATTCTGTGAATTATCTCTAATGCAAGAATTAAATCAATGATTGTATAGTTAAAGATGATAAATCCCGAATCTGGTACATCCTATCTATAAAATCAAAGATAATTAAAGAAATTAGACTCAGGTAATTCTTTGAAATTCAAAATTTTTTTTTTTGTAATTATGGAATGAACCAGCCGATTTTTTTACTAACTGGTAGGTTAGTTGACTTTTGTCCATTTGTGAATTTTGTTAAAGATTCTAGCTTATCTTTAGCTCACAGATTGGCATAGCCAATCTTATCAGTTCTGGCGCCCCAAAGCTCTATAAATAGGCCCCTTGGCCTTCACTTTTAGGGATCTCTGGTCGGAGTTTTTTTTTCTTTATAGCTTACGTGTCATTTCTCCATGAAGTGATACATTATCTCTCTTGATAATTTCGCCCTCCATATTCACTAAAAGGCATTTGATACGCCGCATCGTGGAACCTTCAGAGAACATTCCCAAGTCATCTAGACAAACAACTTCTCGAGCTAATTTTTATTAGCTTTCTAGTTGAGTTTAATCAGATAGAGTTGTCTCCCAATTCCAACAGTTACATGTCTATTATGAAAATCATTAAATGTCTTTTTCATTTCTGAGTCTAAGTTCGGAATTGAAATGTAGATTACTTCCTATACGACAAGAGTCGAACTACGATAATTTTGACTTCAGTTAGTCTGACCTGATACATAGGCAAGTTGACCCCCCGATGTCGAGTACAAGCCAAAATATAAAAATAAACTTAGGATTAGCGTTATTGCACATTTCACATGTTATATGTCCTAAATGCCAAAAATTAATAGAAATGAATTAGAGACCGGAAGAGTGCAGCGGATGCCTAAAACCTTCCATCTATATAATTTAGTACTCGGACCCATTTCTTTGATTTCAATAGATTAGTTGTCTTTTCAACATTTTAGAGTCATTTCTTGGTTTTTTTCTTCTTCTTATTTTCCCTTGTTTAAATTAAATAAGATGGCGATTTCCTGAAATCTTCCATTTTCGGGGGATTTTTTCAAGGCGGTTTGCTACAAATATATTTTTGCATGTTATAGTATGCAAACAAGTGCATATTCACTGCCTACTACAAAAGCTTGCAAGCTCCCGACGAATGACAGTTAACTGCACACCTAGTTGAATTTTTGGAGGTATTTTACAAGTCTACCTTTGTCTGGTACATACTATCCTACGTCCTTTATAGCTGTACTAGAAAATTTTAAAATGGCTAATGTTTTAGATAAAATGAGACGTATGTGAATCTTTAGTGAGATAGTGCAAAAGATGGACATTAAGTTTAATAAATATTGGAAAAAATTGCTTATTGTTTTTGCTGTTGTCACTACTTTGGATCATAGGTTCAAGTTGCGTGGTATAACTGTTTCAATACAGAAATATGTGAAAAAATAGGTTACGGGTTAGCTGTGACAGGCACACTTACACATGCTATGAGTGCGTTGTTTGAAGATCTTTATAACTTTTATCGAAGTTCTGCTAACGGGGCGTGCAAGCTACATCGAGCGGTCAAATGTATTATGGGTCATTTCTTAGGGGCATTGAACATGTAGTGGCAAAGCAAATAAGAGTGGAAGATACTTCTACAAGTTTGTCTTCATTTTCTTCTTTTAATGAAATTGATTTATATGCAAATACTGATCATTATTCTTCATTGTCAATGGATGAGTAAGGAATTTTGATTTATTAACTTCTTAGAAACGAAATACAGAAATTTATCAAATTTTATCCCAAATTGCCGGTAATGTACTAGCGGTGAAAGCCTCCACAGTTGCTTCAAAGTTGTGTTTTACAGCGGGGGAGAGGGATGACATGAGGAGTCGTCTTAGTCCTGAGTCACCAGAGTTATGTATTTATTAGAAGATTTATGTTGATGCGAAATACTAGGAGTAAGATAAATCAGTTGATGATAGGAAGAACAATAATTTGTATGTTGCAAATCTTCCAGAGGATTAGGTAATATTGTTTTCTTTCTTTTTCTCAACTTTTTAGAATATATGTTTTCTTAAGATAATGTTTAGATTTTCGCCGTGGATATTTTTTAAACCAAAAAAATGTATGTAAAGTAAAAAATACATAAAAAGGTGGTTGTTCACAAATAAATTAGATATTTCTTCTTACTTCTTTTGGACAATTAATCAGTTATATATATCTGAAAAAATTGATAAGTTCGTCTGTTTGTTTACAAGTAATATGTCCCAAGTCCAGATTAAAGGAGGAGGGCTTATAAATAAATTTATCATAAATTTAATTTTAGGGCAAAATTAGAAATGATTAAAAAGAATTAATATTATGGGTTAATTACTCACGGCACCCCTGAGGTTTACCCTAAATTACACACGGACCCCCTTATCTTTTGAAAATTACACTCCGCTCCATTTCTTCGACGGTGGGACGCAAAAAGACATTTTTACCCTTGTATATTAACTACACAGTATCGTCTTGGATTTTGGAGGGACTGTTTTGGAGGTTGCGGCGGGCGGTGCTTCCAATGGAGGGCGACGGTGTCAGGCATGCGGCTTTGGGTTCACAGGTGATGAAGTCGTGCGGTGTTCGGTGTCGCAGTGGTGCGCGGGGGTGTTGGGCGGTACTTCCGGTGAGGGGCGTGGCCGGAGAATGAGGGGTGGTTGACCACGAGATGGCACCGAAGATGGCGCCGGAGATGGCGTAGATGATAAATCCCGCGCGGTGGTGGCTGCGGCGCGGTGGTCGCCGCTGTTGTGTCGTGGTGTACACTGTAGGCGACGCCGGAGAAGAAGCCGGCGGAGGAGAAGAAGCCCACCGTCGCTGAGAAGGCCCCCGCCGAGAAGAAGCCCAAGGCCCGCAAGAAGCTCCCCAAGGAGGCTGGCTCCGCCGCTGCCGGAGACAAAAAGAAGAAGAAGGCAAGCAGCGCCGCTAGCGCACCCCCGCCCCATCACAGTCACCGCCACGGCAGCTCCTCCGAGAAAAAATCGGTGCCATACCGATTGGAGATGGACTTGGTGCAGACGGTGTTTGTGTCAGATCCGTCAGGGCCCAGGCTCATGCCGTCTCCATCACCGCCGAGCAGACCTGCTCCCTCTTCGAGCAGAAGCACGCCTCCCTCTCTTCCGAGTTCGCCGCTCTCCAATCACAGCACTCGCGGCTTGCCTCCTTCCTCGAACAGTGCCTCGCCGAGCTTGCCCAGCTCCAGGCGGGGAGGGCAATTTGGGGAAGGCTTGGTTGATGATTTTTCAAGGGAGGGCAATTTGGGGATGAAAAATCCAAAAAGTAAGGTGTCAGAGAATCTTTAGACGGAGTTAGGGTTCCCGTTAATTTTGTGGGGCTCCGTGAAATGCGGGTACAAACCTGGGGGAGCAGAGTGTAATTTTCAAAAGATAAGGGGGTCCGTGTGTAATTTAGGGTAAACCTCAGGGGTGCCGTGAGTAATTAACCCTAATATTTTTGGGCCGATCCAGGCTTGGCCCAAGCCCGACCCTAATTTTTGGGCCAACGACTTGGATATAGATGTCAATGGGCCAGCGGGCCTTCAATGAAAACAGGCCGGGGCCGGGCCAGAAATCTAGGATATATAGGCCCAGTCCATGCCCTGGCCCTTGGCCCAATATTTAGGGCCGGGCTTGGGCCGGGCCTTGGCCCATTTTTTTTTGTTCCCAACTTTTTGTTATTCACCTGTGTCGATGGCCAACAAGAATACATCAAATTAAGGTTGAGATTGATACATGTTAATTTGGTGTAATATTGACAAGCCTTTTTTGGCCTATTAGCATTATAATTTATAAGTAGCATTTTTCGGAAGTTTGGTAAATAGAAAATGACGATTACATCTATCAAATTGCTTAATACAGTAACTCTTTAAAATTTCGCAAATGTTTGCATGTTATTTGGCTTTCTTTCCTTTTTTAATACAGTAACATCTTCTTCTCTCTTTTCTTTCCTTTTTTTTTTGTGCAATAAACATCCGTTGAAGTCATATGCATAAACTTTTTACCGTATGTGTATGCAATCAAGTAGTAGCAACGTTAAATTGCCCTAGACACGCACACAATAATCTATCACAGAAACTGAGCTGAAACAATATAAGCAATTAACAATAAATCAGATAAAAACTTCTATAAACAGTTTACAGTAAACTATGTAGTAATATGTGTGTAAACAATAATATTTCTAACATTCAAATATTCAAATTGATAGAGTTAAATTGAAAAATTAAGTTGGACCAAAATACCCTCCAAACTAACCGTTATATTGGTGTTAGAAGGTTAAAAGTGGAATTTGGGAAAATAATGGGGAATACGGCTGTTAGGGGGGAAGGGGGGGGGGGAAATTAAATTTGAAAAATCGTGGGGCCTGCCAGAAAATAGGGCCAGAATTGGGCCAAAAACCGGGCCAAAACCTGACTTTTTTCGGGCTGGGTCTGACCCGGGCTTTTTCTTGAAAACTCCGGCCTGGTTCGGTCCAAAGCCCTATTATTGCGGGCCGCTACTATTCGCGAGAGGGTCGGGCTAGCCCGGGCCAAAAACAGGCCGGGTCGGACCAGCCCCGCGGGCCGCCCGACCCTTTTGACATCTCTAGGCTTGGACTAGTGCCGGACCCTCACATTCTTGAAGAAGCCCGGCCAAGCTCGGTTCGTTCTTCCCAGGCCCAAGCCCGGCCTGACGTTATCTCTTGAAAAGTCCAAAGGGTCGGGCTGGGCCGACACCTTTACCCAATACAATGAAGAGAATTATATTTTGTTCGGTGGTTATCAAAGCTCAAGTTTTTAATTTTAAGACAATTCAATACAAAAGATTAGAGAAAAGGTAAAGAACCCGCTTTGTAAGACAATTCAATACCTTCTTCCCCCGAAAATTTGGCCCTCGGGTAGATTTGGTGTATTCCCGCTTTGTTTTCTCGAAGGAAGTGGGAAATCCCGCCAATTCCACAGCCGCAACGCCGACACAAAATTGAGCGTAGACTATAGTCTGGAGAGAGAGAGAGAGAGAAGAGAGAGATGAGCAGTTCGATGAGGAACAAGGTACAGAGGAAGTTCAAGATGAGGGGTTACTCCCTGAAAGTGGAAGCCCTGACTGAGATCCTCTCTTTCGTGTCCCATTTCCCAGACGCCCAAGACGACGCCCTCAATCTCCTCCTCGACGACCTCCAGTCCCAGTCCCAGTCCCGTAAGTCTTTGTGTTTGTGTGTGCGCAACAATTTTTCCAATTCGTTGATTAACGCAGTCATTAGGTGGGTGATTTGGCAGTGAAATCTTCGATACTGGACAAAGAAGCGGTGTGCGGCGTCACAAGCCTTCTCTTGGAAGCGGATATGGCAGCCAACCACCACGACCCCACTAGTTCCAAATCTCAGCTCCGTATCATTGACGCCTTCGACTTCCCCAAGTTCCACTACGATCCCATCAAGAAATCCTTCCTCAGGTGCCATCTGGTTTCTTTTTACCCAATTTCTATCTCTGTGAAGATGTTTGTGTGTGGATTTTTCTCAATTTGGTTGCTTTGGACATTTTGTTACGTGCCGGTAATGTTTAAGATGTGCGACATATGTAGGCATGACGGTATTCCTTTGATTCACGGTGAGCCTTCTGCCAAAGCTACCTTGTACAGGGATAGGTTTCTCTTGCTGTTTCAGAGGCTTTCTCGTGATCCACATTTTGCCAGACCCGCATTTGACGCAGAATATTCACGATCCGGAACCTGCGAGGTACTCCACTCCCCCTCACACACGCACGCACACACATTCATCCACCTCGTCACGTAGAATGAGATGTAGCTTTTCAATTCAATGTGAGAGCACGCTGCTTATAATTATGTGTCAGATAACCACGATCCAATCTTTGGTCGGACGAACGGGGAAAAGCTGGATCCTCGGTGTCATATCTCAACTGGAAGATGGCCATTTCTACTTGGAAGACCTCAGTGCTGCAGTTGAAATTGATCTGTCTAGTGCAATATCCTTTCTGCCTTCTTGCATGCATCCTCCTTGTTCAAGTGACAACGCTGATTCATGTTTTCTGTTTCCTGTTCTAGAGACATGCTTAGTCGAATGCTGCATGCAACTAGCTTATAAACTGTCTTCGTTCTAGAGTTTACATCTTCTCTGGATTAATTATTCCACTACAAAGACTTGTGAGCACTAGAAATGTAATAGGGCTCATACTTGTCATTTTGATTCTTACACTAGAACGTATGAGAGAATATTAGGGATCGTTCTTGTCATACTGATTCTTCCAGAAATTATAGCCTTGTAATTACAGTAGTGTTTGTTACACATCAGTAATATGAGATCCGTGACCAGGGTTTCTACCACTGCTTCTACTCGACCTTCGTGTTGAAAGTTTAATTTTTTTTCTTATGTGATTCATATATTCTTATGTGAATGATTCATATATTCTTATGTGAAGTTTATTTAATGCTTTTTCGCTTTTTTGTAAGACAAAATAACATGCTACAACCCTAACACAGCTCACTTTGAATTGATATACAGTTACACTTCAGGAGACATTGAAGTATTCTTGCTTAGTGTATTCTTTATGCTTTTTCTCTTTCTTGTTTTTGAACTAAAAGATCAGAAGTGTAACATCAGTTTTGCCCTACATGTGAAGATCATATAACATTTACCAGTATGGCTTATGCAACATATGCCAGTATGGCTTACACAATATGAACATGAACCAGATACTCTCTGCTACTATATCATTCTTGGTAGCTAAGGAGCATGCTTTGCAGTCTTGCATATTTCACATATTGCTAGTACATAAATACCAACAGATGCTACAGTGATTAGGATGATATAGTGTCCTTAACTCGCAGAACTCTATAACAACAGGATTTTTCTCTGAGAACACCATAGTTCTAGCCGAAGGGGAGATGCTCTTGGATGGTATGTTTAAGGTCAGTGGTCATTTATCTCTATGCTAAACCATTCATATACTCTTGCACTATCTCCTTGCTTTGAAACCATCGGTTTAGCCTAACGTGAATACGATAGAGAACACTTTATACACTTGAACTACGAAACACTCCATGTGTCCCATCTTTAAATACAGCTCTCAAGCTAGAGCTTTTTAATTTTCTTGTATCCATGTTTGCTCCCATGAAAGCATAACCAGGGAGTCAATGACTCATGTGGCCATGCTTAGAGAGTATCAGAACTTTCAAGTTTCAACTTCCACGTGTGACCACTTGGTGTATATACATAAACCGATTCACCATATCAACTATGTCAGTATGTGAGCAGGGAATAGGTTTTGTAATGTATTCTTACCTCACACTGTTCTCTTTTGCTTAGTGTATAAATAGGTGTGGAACACANAATCTTGTCTCTCCTGTATCTTGTTCCCTTTGTGGTATGTGGACTTATTGTTCTGCTGCCATGCCCGGCAAGTTACTCATTTTCGACATGGCACGCCGCACGCCCCTTTAATTATTAACTTGGGGCCTTTGGACATGATTCCCTGGTCCAATCACTGTCTCACTCATGCAATTCTGTAGTTTTTGGCGGATATAAGTCTTGGGCTCAAATCTATAGAAGCCCAATGTGCTATAGAGTGTTAATACAACATCATCATACAACAGTAACCTCTAAAAATATCCACTTTTACTCTGCGCCATAGAAACCACCATCAATTCAATTATTTTGTGAAACTAAATTTACATATTTTTTTGTTAGTTTCATCTTACATTAACTTATAAAGACAAAATAAGTAAACCATTTGAACATACTAGACCTGGCCACAAAAAGTTGGCATGGGTGCGAATATTGGAATATGGCCCTAGCAATGGCCTGATATGGGTGCGAGTGTTGGCCCCCTTATTGTATCACATGGTTTGCTTCTGGAGACATGTGTGCACATATGGAGTCCGTACTAGATCTGGATACCAAATGTTGGATAGCTCTTTTTTGCACAGTAGGATATGTTTCAGGTCATCTTGGTAGCAAATACATTTGGGGCATTTCGGGCCTTAGCTTCTTTGGTAAGATTTTCTTCTTCTGTCAAGATCCATTTTGCAGTTGGCTTTTAGTGTTGTATGTCTAGCTTGCTTTGGCAAATGTTCTTTTTCTAAACTCACAAACAAGATAGAATACAACTAATAGTCATCAGCACTCGCAAGATAAAAGGCCTTATGGTTCAGAGTCTTTACTCTTTCCATGGATTGCTTCAAAACTTCTAAGACCAGATAGATTTTGGATCTGTATTGCTGTGAAATAGATCAGCTCCATCCTGTAACTGGTTGCACGTGATAGATCCTTTGAAACATTATGCTTAAGAAAGCTATTTTTACCTACCCTTGGATACATAGAGCATGGACATACCTGGGTTTGAAGGGTGCTCCGGTTCCTTAAACAGCCGTTTACTGTGCATCTTTTATGGATGGGAGAATAAGACATACAGTGACTGGGGAAGATATTTTTGAAAGAGTGAATATCTAGGCTATGGATTTTTAGTTGTGATTCAAAAAGTTGAAATTATAGTAATAAGAGCGGCCCACTGCACAAGCTCTGTCACTGGGGAGGGTTACTTTCTTTCCTTCACTGTTGTATCTAAGGTTGAGTTGTTAAGGCACCTAAATCTACTCTACCCAAGGATCAATGTCTCATATATACTTACACGTGGTCAGTCTATTGTTGTTAAAAAAATTTCCAGTGGGCATGGAGACTGAGATTTGGCTGCAGCTAGGGACTGGCCATATCTTTTGCTCCTTTCGATTTTTGCCCCTAGTCCAGGAATATGTATCAGCTTCATATTGCCTACAATTCTAGAGATCTACAAAATTTTCCTTCGTTTAATTAATGTACGTACATATAATTTGTTACTATGCAGGTTAATACTTGTGGATTTCCTCCATTAGAGGACAGAGACAAGTCGATTGAATTATTTGCTGGAATTGACTTCTTCGGTTGTGCACTTACAAAAGACCAAACAGTATCCTTTTGCTGTTCTTTTTACAAAAACAGACACTCAGCTCCAGATTATTTTTCAATATTGATTTAGTATTCAAAGACTATTTTGATGTTCCTTCAAAACTACAATAGCTGAAATTTGCAGAGCTTGAATCAGGGGCGGTGAATGACATGTTTGTAATACTCTCTGACGTTTGGCTGGACAGTGAGGAGGTACTTATGACGTCGTTACATATTTTGTAACTTAATCCCTTCACTAGTTGTCGTTTGGCCTTTGTGGCTAGTACTAATCTCAGTAATCTCTTTCCTGTAGAGAAGACGATGGGAAAGCTAGAAACTGTCCTAGATGGTTATGAGGATGTAGAGGTGGTTCCTTCTCTATTTGTTTTCATGGGAAATTTCTGTTCCCATCCATGTAACCTTGCTTTTAGTTCTTTCTCAAATCTCAGGTGAGGCCTTCATATGTTTACTTTTGCTCAGTCAAGGTTTGGTTATTGGAACATGTAAAAGCAGCAGATGTCCTTTGCAGATTGCAGTTTGGAAAGCTGGGGCAGATGATTGGAGCACATCGTCGGTTAAAAGAGCACAGCAGGTTTCTGTTTATTCCAGGTCCTGATGATCCCGGTATGCTATGTTGGTCATTGCATGGCACTGCGGCACATTTTGGTTGTATATCATATTGTGTGAATTAAATGCGCAATTTGGTACTTTCAGGTCCATCAACAGTTCTACCGAGGTGTGCTTTACCAAATTATATTACTGAAGAGCTCAAGAAACACATTCCAGATGCCATTTTCAGTAGCAACCCCTGCAGGTAAATCTGTGTGATCACTTCTCAGGTAAAAATTGATGACCGTCTTCTGGAGGGAATCCTGCAGTTTTTGCTTGTGGTTTGAATCCTGAAGTTACAAATGCTGCGTGAAATTTATACATTTCAAGCGCCTGCTATAGCTTCTGCTACATATTTGTCTGTCTTCTCAGTGTTACTTCTGATGTTGAAATCCAGAATCAAGTTTTATACCCAAGAGATAGTATTTTTCCGCCAGGATTTGCTTTATAGAATGCGTAGGTCATGTCTAATGCCTCCTACAACAGAAGAAACCAATGATCCTTTTGAGCATGTGAGCTTTCCTTCCCGTTTTATATTAGTTTTGTGTATGATGATGATTCATGGAAGCTCACTTACCTTAGTGCTTTGTCATATTCGCTGCAGCTAGTTGCTACCATAACACATCAAAGCCATCTGTGCCCCCTTCCTCTGACTGTACAGCCAATTATCTGGAATTATGATCACTGTCTCCACCTCTATCCAACTCCGCATACGGTATTGCACATTTCTCTTTTGTCGCCTTCTAATAGCAGTTTCGTAGATGGTTTTGTCTATTTCAGCATGATATAAATCTAGTGTTTTTACATTAGTCAAATCTGCTTCTATATTACTATATCCTCAATTTTTTGAAGTTCTGTTTGATACCAGTTTGTGTTAATTGTGAATTTTCACTCAGTCATTTGAACTGTCCAATAAAAGAAAAAAATGTGGAAGGAACTAATACTATATGGACTGGGTCTTTTCGTTTATTACACCGGACATGGCATGCCTCTTTTTTAGAATGTTGTTTGACCTATCAAATAGGCTTTTAATTTTGTCACATGAGAAAGAGAACAGAGACGATGTACTTATCAAATCAAGAACAACGAAGACTTGAGATCTAGCGTTTTATTCAGATTTGTAGGAGTTTTGTTTCCATTTCATTGGCTGCTGTGAGCTAGAGAAGGAGTAATGCAGACTGCATCCTATATAACCAAACCAAAGTGGTGTAATCTGCATGTTTCTTTGACATTCCTATGCAGATAGTACTGGGTGACAGAAGTGAATCGAAGGCGTTCAATTACACAGGAATAACATGCTTTAATCCTGGTTCTTTCTCAAACGACAGTACTTTTGTTGCCTATCGTCCGTGCACTCGGGAGGTTGAGTTGTCATCACTATAAAAGCAGACTAAGCTCCCACCTTCACCATTGCAGTTTTGTAAGCTACCTTACTTCATTTTGCAGCTTCTAAGGTCTCTACTGGCGTTTTAGAAATAGATAGATGGTCTTCTGGGATTTTGTAGGTTACATTTTTTGTCCTCGTGCAATCCAGGCCAGTGCTCATCTTGTGGTCAAAATAGTGCATAGAATTGTGTAAATGTTTAGCACAGATTACAGTTAATTTGTGTTTCATTCTTGCTTATTCCGTTTCTAGTTTGCATTCCCTCTTTCATACTTCTCTTTTTACCTTTTGGTCTTGATGTATTGTTGTGTTTGTGCTGAGTTTCAAACCTCCAACTGAATGCAAGCAAATGTTACACTCACTGCATTCTGCATATTCATTTTTCCCTTTACCAAAAAACTGTAGTAATATAGAATTTTTATGGTAAAAACTGATATAAAGATGCGCCTACTATTTGAAAAGAGTACATCAACCACATAAGAAGAGTAAGGCCCTAGTGCATGAAAATCTTATTAGGTCTTACAAACACTAGTGAACTACAGAGGAACAAAGGAGAGAAAAATGATAATAATAAACGAACTCTAGATCTGTTGTTTTCCTGAGCTGTGTCCTTTTTCTTCTTCCATCCATCTTTATATATCCCCTTTCTATTTTGATTTAGGCCTTGAAATGTGAACTGCCGGAAGCTGTCGATTGTTGCTAGAGAGGGCTACCGACTTTTCTCAATTGTTGCTAAACATTAGGAGGACATTACTTGCTCCTGAAAGATTTAATTGTCTATGTGGTCCACTCGAAACCGTCTTAAATAACTCTTTCTTTAATTATACACCTGTTCAGTTGCAATTGGTCAATACAAAATTAATATTTCGGTGTCACATGCTAAAGCAGGACGACACGATCTTGTTCATGAAAGATTATGTCATAAGCCTCGTGTTTGATCATAGCTGTCTTTTAATAGTGTTATATATATATATATCTGTTTATAAACATGTCCAACTGCAATTGGTCAATGTAAAATTTATATTTTGGTGCTAACATTGCCCCCAACTCGTGCTGATATCCAAAATCTGTGTAATTGAATGGATTATTGTCCAAGATTCTAGGGTTTAAATGCATTTTTTAGCTGTTATCTTATCTCCAAACAGTACAAGGTTGCTCGATGTAATTAATTCATAATTGAATACCTATCTATTGAAATTCTTATCAATGTACCAGCAACAACAATATCTACCTTTTTACTTGCTCCTCTCACGAGTCTGTAAGGACAATGAATGTATATTCATACACGTAATGATTGCTAGAAGGAGGAGTCACCTCGTAAAGGTAATGTACCGATGTCTGTCCATCCCAGATGGAGTATTACTCATCCTAGATCTCACACAAATCATTAGATCCGCGAACCTTATTCCAATTAGCAAGACCAGACAATAAGATCTGCATCATCTACTTGGCCCTTCATTCTAGGATGGCAATATCGTCTCATTGCCTGGCTAGTCTATACAATGCCAAAGATGAAGGTCTGTTGCTAAGGAAAAAAGTCTACTGTGGAATGGTTGTCCAATTAGATCATGGACCACTGTTCTTGATTTTAAGTGGGGTTTATGGTAAGATAGACTAGCCAAAATCTACAAAGATCAATGGCAAGCTCAGAGTACCTTTTTTTTTTTTTTTTTCTTTTTGGGTAAAAAAGCAGAATAGCATTGAGACCCACCTTATGGTGAATATAGACGAACGGTTAATCATGACATACCATGAGTTTCAAAAGGGACTTCCAACCTACCTATACTACCAGAGATGTACGAAGCCAAATATTTACAACAAAGTATGTGCTCATGATACAAAGGAAATTGGAGATCCCATTGCGGCAAAAAGTCATGCATCGAGTCCTGGTAGACGACAATATGTGCATGGCAAACAAAAGCAGCTTGTGATATGGATTCCTTGAGCTGAGAGGTCATGGTTTTGTCAAAACTGAACTGGTGGAAGTCAGATAGTACATAGCAAAAGTTACACAAAATAGGTGCAGTGAGAAAGCAAAAAATTGGAGTCGGTCAATATTTTACTATGCAACAATTTGTTCTTTTTTTTCCCCAGTGAGTGGTAGTTACCAATCCATTGGAAATGGCAGTCAATTCATTTGATGCAAGAAATGATATCGCCGTTGGCCCACATCGAAGGCCTCTATCAGTTAAACAGTACAGTCCTAGGCCGGATTTAGATGTGGCCTAGCAGACAATTATGATCACTGTGAGGGGCTCAAAATTTCACAGTTGCACTGGATGAGATTAAAATGAAGAGATATTGGGAGATCAACTTTTGATTGCAAGATGTTATTGGGAGAGGCTTTGAAGGGCATCATCTTAACCAAGGATATGCAAATATTATGGGTAAGAGATGCAATACTATCAATAGTGAGGGAAGGCTGGAAGGGAGTCTGTTTGGAAATTAGATTATTTATGTAAAACCAGATGCACCAAATAACGGAGACGATCTGAATGGTTTTTTTTTCCAATATAGGTCCATGGAACCTTTGGTTTAGGAGCAAAGCTATGAGCAATATCGCGAAGGAGCTCCTTACATTATGGTTATGTATACATGCCAACCCCCCAAACCAGATTGGTCTAACTGCTGGGCAATAAAAAAATAGATGATTAACTATTTCTGTGTGACCTAGGCATACGGGGCAGGAATCTGCATTAAATATGACGATGAAGATTGTAGTATAGTGGAAGCCTATTCCACAATTATTGCCACAAGAAGAATACCAATTTTGAGGGAATGGGCAGCAGACTCACTTTTTTTCAAAAGTTTCAGGTTAAGGGGAGGTCTAGATAATTGAAGGCCACGGAGATTACGGTCTTCTGAGTTGAGGTAATATAACATGCGATAAGCTGAAGAGATGAAGTACTCATCATTCTTAGTTTCCTCCAAACCTGAGTATCTTCAGTTGGGTGTGGTGAAATATGGATAGCTAGAATCTTTGTTGCGATTTCAGCAGGGCATATAGAGTTGATCAAGCGGGTTTTCCAGGCATAATTATGGGTGAGATCTTTGACTAGCAAAACTTGATGGTGGTCGCTATTTGGATCGATAAGGGGTTGGAACTCCTCATTAGGAATCTAGTCGTCATTCCAGAGATCTTAGATCCAGTACCAACCTGCCATCTAAGACCCTTTGTGATGATATGGCATCCCGCTAGAATTCCACGCTAACCCAAGAAAAATTTCCTTGATTGAGCAATTTCTAAAGTTAGATCTAGTACAATATTTCCCTGTAAAAACTCTTTCTAGTAAGTTCTTAGGCTCCTTGAGTAACCTCCAGCTAGTTTTAGCTAGAAGAGCTTAATTAGATGGCCATATGTCCTTGAACCCTAGTCCACATGTGGACTTAGTAGCACATAAAGCATTCCAATTGATCCAATGCACTGAGTTTCTACGATCACACATTACCTACCAGAACCTACACATGAGCAAGTTAATTGATTTGCAAATTAGTTTTGGGAATAAACAGACCTACAAGTGATAGTTGAGCAGTGTTGACAGCACAAAAGAGATGAGGGTTGCTCTACCCGCCTTATTTAGGAGGACACCTTTCCACCCTGCATATCTCGTCTTGATTTTGCCAACATGGTCCTTACAAAATCTTGTCTTTTCATGACGATATCTAAGGAACAACCGAGGTAGTTCCCAAAAATATTGGAGATTTGAAGTCCAAGTCTCTGAGCCAGGGATAAAGCCATATCCTCATTTGGTGTTGGGATTGACAGTGAGTGAAGACTTATTATGATTAATCTGCTGCCCAGAATCCTTGCAATAGTTATCCGGATTCATCTTTAGGGCTAAACAAATATTCTCTGAAAGCTTAGTAAAAATAAGAATATCGTCAGCAAATAATAGATGGTTAATAGGTGGACTTTTCCGGCTTGCTTTTAAACCTAGAATTTGGCCTAGATATTAGGCGTTCGTAAGAGAAGCAGAGAGAACTTCCGTGTATAACACAAATAGGTGCGGTGATATGGGTCCCCTTGCCTAAGACCACATGATGGGTAGAATCTTTGTGACAGAACCATTGATGAGGACTTGATAAGATGTAGTTGATACACATTGCATGATGAGCCGAATGAGTTGTCCAGGAAATTGAAATTTCCTTAGGACAGCTTCTAGAAATAACCAATCCACTCTATCATAGGCCTTGCTCATATCCACTTTGATAGCAGCAAGGAAGGATTTCTATGCTTGTTCTGCCTGATCTTGTTCAAAATCTCTTGGGCTAACAAAACATTATCACTGTTATGTCTACCCCCACATATGCATTCTGAAAATTTGAAATAAGGAACCACAGTAGGGGCTTGATTCGATTTGCTATAGTCTTAGAGATGACTTTATATATACTGTTGCATAAAAAGATGGGTTTGAAGTCCTTGGGTTTGTTAGGGTCAGCGCACTTAGGGATAAGGACAATAAATGAGTTGTTAGCCTCGCAAAGCATGTAACTTATTCGCAGAAAGGATAAGGCTGCTGTTGTGATAGACCGTGCCATTAGGTTTTAGCATTTCTGATAGACTATTGCCAAAATGCCATATGGTCTAGGTGCTTTGAGGGCTTTAATTTGAAATAGGGCTAATTTGATTTTGATGCGGTAAAAGGACGGGCTAATGAAGCAATTTGGGATGGGATAAATTGCTTAGAAATTTCGTTAATGTAAGAATTGGAAATATGGTTCCTAAAGAATGAAATACGCGGGCAATAAATCTTGGAAAATTACCTCAAGAAACAGTCAGTGATGGCAGAGTGAGAGGTGTGAGTAATTCCATCAGCTTCAAAGATAATCCTTGGTAGACACATCGAAAAACTTGGTATTGTATGTCGCCTAACCGAAGCCAATTAGCCCTTGCTTTTTGTGCCCAGTATATTTATTAACATTCCAATAGCCTATTTAACTTTATTTTCTCTTTATTTTCTAGAATCTGAGTATCTGGATTGGAAATTAAGGATTGAAATTGTGTTAGGCATTTAACATAATCCTTAATTTGGTTATCTAGGTTTCCGAATATGCTTTTATTCCAACTTCTTAAGGATCTTAACATCACTTTATCCCATGTAATACTTTAAGCAAGGGGGATCCATCTACACTGTGCTGTTAAGATTCTCTAATAACGTCCTTACCTTTTGGATGATTGAGCCACATGGCATCAAAACAAAAGGGACGAGGGAGGAACAAATCAACCGGTAAGGAGTTGAGCAATAACAGGCCATGATCAGACAATTAAATCTCTAAATTCTTCACAAAAGATTTAATTGTGTTATATGTGGAGCCTTTACAATGGAAGTATTGTACACCAAGCTCCAACTTCACCGATGAATGGGGTACGGGTGGCGGGGCCACCCGTTTGGGAGTTTGGGCGAGCCCCCGAGAAAAAATTTTGGGAAGGTATTTTTGTAATAATGCATTTTTTTCGCTCTAGGGTTTTCTTATATATATGCATCTTCGGGGTTGGAGATACATAGAGAGAAAAACGGGAACACAGAGAGGGAGCTAGGGCTTCTGGTTGTAAACACTGCTGAATAGTGAACTCAAGATCTGGTCATACTCCGAGGACGTACCCACATTGGTGAATCTCGTATATCTTGTGTTGTGCGTTTGGATTTTATTTTCTCATTTTTATTCTTCGATATATTGCTTTGTTGTTGCTGCGTTTCATAACAAATTGAATTGATTCATATGTCCAAGTTTTGACCAAATCCATAAATGGTTGTTACGATTAGCCTTTTGTTTATGGTCTACAACCATTAATGCTTTTATTTTCAAGGATAAAATTATGTCTTCAAATTCTTTTGAGATATATGCCTTAACTGGTTTGTCACCATTCTGTGATCATGTCAATGCCTTGACCTTATAATTCCTTTCAACATCTCCTTCGACACGCTGCCAAGTATTTTGACGTGGTCACTCAATTTATAAGGAACCCTCCTCAAAAAACCTGATGCAATCAAGTTGACTACATTTCTCTTGATTTGGCTGTCAAGGTATGCTTTTTGTGTTTCTAGTGTCTTCGTAATCAAGGAGTACCTGAATTTTTAGCCATCACTTTGGCTTTTGGTAAGCAACTAGCTCTAACTCCCTTTGGGGTATGAAGTTTGTTTAGAGAATTCTCTTTGTTATGGTTAGTAAGACAATCCACAGTAGTGTGATAGCCCTTCCGTGGTGGTTATAACTGTAGCTACAAACTTATCTCCTTGAATTTGCACCCTAAGATTCCAATGAAAAGAAAAAACACTCATTTCAAGATATACCGTCATCAATTGGCTCTTGGTACATTGACACTTCGTACTTTTTGAACTCGTTTAAAATTCTTTACAAGCATATACAACTGCGAACAAACCATCTCCTTTTTAAGCCAATCATTTTGCCTACTTGGTTTAAAGAACTTTCGTCCTTTAGAAGATGAAATGTCGTTGCATAGGAAAGAATTCGCTACGAATACCTGGTGTAGTATGCTATGTGGTAGGTTTCTCCATGTTAGGGTATATATACTCAAGCTATGTGTAGCTCTGAAAGGTACACTCCATCCTATGCTGGTCATTAATTTGGATTGGATCAAGGAATTCCGGTTCCCTTTCTCATACTTATTTAAGATTCCAATATTCATATTGCTCCAATCTTCTTGAACTATATAATAATTGTACTGTGGCTAACTGTTTAATCAACTTAGACATTGCCAACAAGATTGCTGAGGAAACAAAGCCAAAAGTTGATTTTAACACAGTGCCAAACGAAATACCAACTCTAGTAAAAGGAACAAGCTCTCTGACTTCCAAGAGAAGAAAAAGAATTTTTTTTCCTAATATCTTTGCCTAGGATAATCACCAAAGAGAAACAACAAAGAGTTATAACTAGGTGAGTGTTACTTCTACGATAGTACTATTGCTGTGTGGCAACAAGGAATAAAACTGCCCAGCCCAAGGTGCTACTATAGCCATTCTTGTACAAACTCCATGTAAAATCTCTAAAAGCAGTTGATTAGATGAAGTAGAGGAAATGTTACCATTGCTACAAGATTGATCGGATCACATCCCTATCTACGATAAAAACCCTTTCAAACTAACTCTAGGGCATAACACTTATTATATCTTCAACTCTGCTGGATTTCTTTATAGCTTTTACAGCTGAATTCAAGTCTGATTTGAGGTTAAATCTGGTTTCTTTTAATTCCCCTTCGAAACATATCTTTATTTAGGCCGTCGTCTCCAATTAGGGGTTAGTCTTTTTCTTTCCTCGTCTTCATAATTCTCTACCCTTGATCAACTCTCTTACCTCTTCAACTAACGATGGCTTCCATGAAACGCCAAACTTCAATCAAACCCTTCTGTAGCAAATGCAAGGAACTCTGGATCAAATCCAATACAATCAATGTTCTCTGGATTTTCTGATTCCTTTATCTACACTTCCAGGTAAGTTCGCTCTAGGCCGTATCATGGACATGACATCGGCTATAAGTACTGTCTTTGCTTCTTTCCACGCAAATGCTAAACAAGATCTGTCTTCCAATAATGTTCATCCTATGTGGGAGAATTATCATAGGACTCACACTTAACGACAATGGCAACACGTAGATGGATTGGGTAGCTAAGTCCAAAGGGACTCTAAGCAGACATTTGGGAATTTTAATGCCATTTAGATGTCAAATATTAAGTTGGAGACATACTTTATGTTTGATGCACCAATCAACAATGCTTTCCACTTTCCTTACGGCATGATGAATATAATCCTAGAGGATTTACTCGTTCTCTTAGGATAACAGCCTATTGAACACATTGTATTTACAATTCCTGAAGCCAAGTCTTCTTTCGATTTTCATAAAGAACCGGCCAAATTCAATGAAGGTCACCATCCAAGAATATGGGAAGATGATGGCTTTTTCAGGTGAGGATAGGACGGCAACGAGAGATGATGAGTACGTGGCCTTTTTGCTTATAAGGCTAACCAATCTCTTGATTGGCCCCGCCTTGATGAACTTAAGATTCGGATAGAAACCCCTATCTAGATCCGGAGATAAACTAGTCTAACCGAAAAGTCTTTTGCTTTAACCTAAACAGAACAATCCAATGATCAATATACAGTCTACACTATGGTATTATAAACTCCCTACTGACTCACACATATTCCCAGACTGAACTCTCCCCCCCCCTCCCCACCGGGTACGTAAAAAATACTAAAATACCCCTTATGTGTAAAATTACCAAAAGCACCCCTCATATCTAATTTACCAGAACACTTTTCCTGTAAATACAATCGTTAAATATCCCTATTGTATTTGAATTCATCCAAAAGTACTTCATAGGTTAAATTACCAAATATCCCCCCTGGGTTGCAAATTACTAAAACACCCCTTAGTGACTCTCGCATCTGAAAAATATCAGAAACACATTAAAACACTATTTTAAGTACCCTGAAGTAATTTTTGGGCTAAAAAGTTTTCAGGAAATTTTTGCTCTAAAATCTCGAACCAATGTCCAGATTGAATGCTCAAAAGCCGATTCTGCTAAAAATAGCTATCGGCTTCGGACTGACACAAAGTTTTTAAAAATGAAACATAACAGTAATATGAGGTTCTCCTAAATTTTTTTAGATTAAAATAAATTGATTTGCTATACTAAATATATCGAGAATTCTTTTTTACCGAAACCCTAATTTAGCGCCCTTCACGGACACAGAAAATTCCAAAAAAAATTTCCCGTGTTTTGCACTTTGTCAAATTCTGCTTAGAAATGGCCTTAAAAATTCGGATATTGGAATACTAGAACTTAATGGTTTTTAGCGACTTTATAGCTATCTCCTTAATATCCCGTAACTGTTCATCATCATATTCTTCTCTCTCGGCAGCCCACTTATCCTAGTTAAACACACACAACTCACTTATAATAACATCTTCTTCCCTTTCCCTTTACCCCCCACACACATACACACTTAATACATCCTAATACATAGGTTAACACACTTATACATGTAATTACATGTACCCACACCCACCTGAATTACATACACACACTGCACAGTAGCTTCACACATACACGCATGCAACACACAGTTAAACCACACACTACCCACACCCTAACTTCACTTATACACACACTAATACACACTAAAACCTCCCACGACACACACACACACACGCACACACACAACAACTGAACACTGGAAACACACACGCGCACACACGACAACCCCACACACAGCCACTACTTTTCACACACACACACACACACACACTGCACATTAAAATTACACAATAGGGAGAAAATTACCCTCGGGAGAATCCCCAGAGATTTTCCTCTCTTTCTTTCTTCTTATTTCCCCTCTTGTCCTCTACTTTCTCCTTTCTCCTTATCAGATCTGTTTTTTCTTTCTCCCGTTTCTCTCTGTGTCTCGTACGTATCTCTCACCCACTGGCGTTCTCTCCTCTGGCGACACCCCCCGACGCTGCGCCACCTCTGGCGGTCCAAATTACACCCTCCGGCCAACTTCGGTTTTGAGACCTTGGCCACCACCTACATTCATGGTAAGTGCGCTTCATTTTCATTTGACAAGAATGGCGTCTTTTTATTGTTGTTGATTGGAATATAATAGTAGATATTGGTAGATCTGAAGTGGGTATTTCGCCTTGTGTTGTTTAACCTAATTTGCTTGAAATCTGTTTAACCTAATTTGCCTTGTGTTGATTTTTTATGAAATAGTCAAAATTGTAAAATATGTTACTACTGTAAGTACATTCCTTCTGATTTTTGTGTTTTAAGGTATACTTGGCTGCTTTTCTGAACTTCACATGACACCATTACATCTCATTATTCACTCATTTTTCAAATCATCTAACATGCAAATGTTCGTTATGCTACATGTGTCGATTCGATATTTTGGGTTTTGGGTTTTGGCGCAGCCTCTTATTAAAGCCTTCCAATATAGGAGTCGTAAAGGCAACACATGTTGTCTTTTGTAAAACCCTTAAGGTAGAGTCTATACATAATCTTGAAGCCATTTGATCCAGAAACTGCTAAGTCCTTCTACTCTTGTAGAGGGGTATTTAGTTTCTAGATTTCTTTGTGCTAAATTCACGGGCAAGAGATTCTTTTAGACATATTAAAAGACAGGATGTTCAGTACTTCAGTATGCTTGTGTGCTAATTGCTTTATAATGGGTATGGAAGAATGGTACGCTCTTTTTGCTTCATCATACTATGAATGTGCCTTTAGATCGTATCATTAGGATTTAAGCACAATGATTAGGATGTGGCATCCTCATATCACTTTTATAGGTGGATCACAGCTTCACTGTCTCCTATCCAAAAAACATAATGCAATTGAAAAATTCTATCGTCGTACATATTTTATGAGTGCATTTTTTTCTTGGAGTATTATCAGGTTCTGGTGACATATAAGTTGAAGATCCATTAGCAATGCAGTATCTTCAGTGCCTTTTATAGCTAGATAAATGCATATTGCTTGCCAATGGACTGGGCTTGCTAATACTTGTTCATGCGCTGAAACTAGTCGTACATACATCTTGAGAAAAGATCTGCCCACTACGAGAATAAAGAAGTCATTCCCTAGAGTGGTAACATGAAACACAAATATAGTGGCAACTGCTCGACTAACCGAATTCTTACGGAGAGTTGACCGCTTCTTAAGAATTCGGTGACTTAGGTTGAAGATGCTGATTGGATCATATTGTACCTCTACAGTTCAAGTTAGCTTTACGGTTGTGGGTATTGAAGTGAGTTACGTACCAGTAGCACCTTGATCTAGCCCAGATTGCTTAGCTTAAAGCTTAAAGGATCTTTAGAAGTCATATTCTGTAAGCATTGTCAGATTGCACCTTTTAGCAAGATTAAATAATTTAGATGCTAGTCTCTTTTTGTGCGCGACATTGCTGGTTACAGGCCTTATTTGCCCACAGTTTGCATCTTTCACTATTTGCAATGCCCTTGTAGATAGTGGCAACTGGAAATGGTATGCCAAGTTTTAAGATCTGACTTGCCAAAACAAAATAAATGGCCATTTCTGGATCTCACACCAACCCTCATATGTTGGTGTGAGAAGCAAAAAGTCTTGACTTTATGCTCTATCTATGCACCTAAGGTTATAATCTAGAAACTGTGAGATGGTTGACCATGAAAATACATGTTTCGCCTTTAGGAGCTGAAGGTAATCATGAGTAAACGTAGACCAGAAGCCGATGTTTCTTTTTGTTAAGTTTGTTCTGAACATTTCTTGAAAAGTTCAATCATATTGTTAAAGAAACAAGCTCACATTTACTTCAAAGACTTCCTGCGTTTAAAGCCATAAGTTATGTTGTTTGGATATGGTCAAATGTTTTTGTTTATAATTTACTGGGATGATATGATAGAGACTCTTCATTCTTTGTAATCGACAGTTCTAATTGTTAGACTTCTTTATATCAATTTTCATTCTTTATATAATTTTGTTAACCGTGCATTGAGCATTTGAGATTTGTGATGTTGAGATTGTTGATTGTGCATTGAAAATTTGAGAACTGAGATTGTTGCCGGAGGATGGGACCCAATTGGATTGAATGCATGATTTTTATTAATTTTTATTGTATTGAGCATTTGAGAATTGAGAATTGAGAATTGAGAATTGAGAATTGAGAATTGAGAATTGAGAATTGAGAATTGAGAATTGAGAATTGAGAATTGAGATTGTTGACGGAGGATGTGACCCAATTGGATTGAATGTGTGATTTTTATAAATTTCTATTGCATTGAGCATTTGAGAATTGAGAATTGAGACTGTTGACGGAGGATGGGATCCAATTGGATTGAGATACCTATTAGGTAGCACGGACACAGACACCGCGTCCGATCGACGGTGTTCGACATTTAAAAAATAAATCAATGTATGCCGATGTGTCCGGAGGTGTCGATAGGTGTCAGACGCCTGTCGGGAGGTGTCGGACGCGTGTCGGAAAGTGTCAGACCCGTGTCTGGAGGTGTCGGACACGTATCGGACACTGTACCAACACCCTACATGAGGTGTCAAAATTGAGATTGTTGACTGTGTATTGAAGTTAGGTTAATTAGGTTAATGCGACATCTTTAGCACCCTCTGGAATCTCATCGTGGCTCCAGTACTTGCTATAATTAGTCCTAATTAGTCTCGATTAACCCTAATGAACCCAATTAACCCTAATTAGCTCTAACGAGCTTAATTAGTTTTAATTAACCCTAATAACCTAATGAAAATCAAATTAGCTGTAATTACCCCAAATTAGCCCTAATTAACACTAATCAGCCCAAATTAAACCCTAATTAGCCCTAATTACTCATATTTTAGTAATCCGTGATTAGATTAAATAAACCCTAAACCCTAAAACCTAACTAAACTCTGATTAGCGACAAATGAACCCAATTACGCGCATATTGATTATAGTTAGCCCAATTAATTAAGTCTAACATAATTAAGCCTAATTAGGACTAATCAACACTACTCGGCATAATTAAACCCTAATTAGCTCTAAATAACCCTAATTAGTCCTAATCAACCCTAATTAGCTATAATTAGCCCAATGTACTCCTCATTAACACTAATTAGCCTTAACATAACCTAATTAAGCTTAATTAACCCTAATTAGGACTAATCAATACTACTCGGCACAATTAAACCCTAATTAGCTCTAAATAACCCTAATTAGTCCTAATCAACCCTAATTAGTCCAATGTACTCTTCATTAACACTAATTAGCCCTAACATAACCCAATTAAGCCTAATTAGCCATAATTAGGACTAATCAAGACTACTCGGCACCATTAAACCCTAATTAGCTCTAAATAACCCTAATTAGTCTTAATCAACCCTAGTTAGCTATAGTTAGCCTAAGATACTCCTCATTAACACTAATTAGCCCTAATATATCTTAATAAATCCTAATTAGATTAATTAAACCATAAACGCTAAACCCTAAACGCTAACACTCGTAATTAACCCTAATAACCCAGTTAGCCCTAATTAGCCGTTGTACATCTCATAATTACTCCATATTGTCCAGAGATGGTTCAATTACTCGTTGTTTATAAACCATGCATTCTTTATATTCGTTGTTGTTTTGCGAAGTCCATTGGCAACGAGATGGTTCAACTCGTTGCCAACGAATTCTATTTAAAGTGGAATTGGTAACATATGCAACGATCTTTCTACAATTTTGATATTTCGAAAAGATTCTTGCACATGTTATCAATTTTTGAATGCATGCATGCATAAAAACCCTTAGTTCCCGTTCAAAGGTACTCATTACAAAGTAATGCTTTGTAATGAGCCTTTGGATGTCCAGTTTGGACAATTTGGAAAAGCTATGTGTTTATAAAACAGTGTTTTAACTCATGCTCTGTGTTCTATGTCGTGGATATTTGGTACACGTTCTCATGTGTTTCTCCGGGTGCATACAAATCTGGTGTTCTAACATCCGTCAAACCTTGCAAGGCAAGGTTAGGTGAATGTTAAAACACCTAATCGATGTCGTGTACTTGGAGAAATGCGGGGAGGTGCTGCAGAATTTTCCGCAGACATAGGACTAAGCATGAGTTATTCACTGTTTTATAAACATGTGCTTTTCTGAATGGGATAGGACCACTACCTATTAGAGAATGGAGGAAAAATATATAGACATGTTGTCACATTCATGCATTCATATTTACATCAACCCTGCCTAATGATTGGTCATAGTTAAAGGTGGTTTACAGTACGTTATCTCAGTCTTCATGTCGGTTGATCGAAGTTTGATGAAAAGGAAGAATGCTGACGATTTTGAGGATCGCGTTGACGAATTTCTCGACTTCGCTTACGCGCATCCTGCACATGTTGACCTTGATAAGATAAGGTGTCCGTGCGGTAGATGTGAGTTGTTGCATTGGAGAAAAAGAATTGAAGTAAAATGGCATCTTCGTCGGTACGGTTTTATGGGTGGATACACAAGGTGGACGCAGCACGGGGAAACGATAGTATTGTCGTCCAACCCGGCTAGTCAAACTGAAGTTAGGGAGGAGGCACGGTATGATTACCGAGATATGATTATGGATGCTGGGCATGCTAATGTTGACTGGGGTAATGACGGCGGTGATGACAGTCCCCAACAGCCGAACGAGGGGAGCATCAGTTTTATGAGTTGTTGAGAGCTGCGGAAAAGTCGTTGTGGGATGGAGCTCCGAAACACACACGGCTGTCTGCTGTTAGTAGGTTATTACAGTTAAAATCAGACCACGGGCTGAGTGAGAAGGTTTTAACGAGTTTGTTACCTTAATCAAAGAAATTCTGCCCGAAAGTGAAAAGCTACCGCCGTCGTACTATGACGCGAAGAAGATGATGAGGAAACTTGGGTTGAGCTATGAGCGGATAGATGCGTGCAATAACGATTGTGTATTGTTCTAGAAAGAGAATAAGGAGTTGTCACGGTGTCCAGTATGTGATCATTCGAGGTACAAATCAGACAAAGGAAAGAAGAAAAATATTGCATGGAAGATATTGTGATATTTTTCGGTCACACCGCTGCTTCAGAGAATGTACTACTCCTCCAATACGGCTGAACATATGAGGGCTCACCGTGAGACTCGTAGCAACGATGCCGATGTGCTGACACACCCAGCTGATGGAGAGGCATGGAAGGAGTTTGACCACATGCGTCCAGTCTTTGCTCAGGAGGTTTGGAATGTTAGACTTGGTCTCGCAACCGATGGGTTCAACCATTTCGGTCAATCTAGCACGCCGTACTCCTGTTGCCCTGTTATTATTGTCCCGTACAACCTTCCACCAGGCATGTGCATGAAGAAGCCGTACATGTTCTTGTCGTTGCTTATTCCGGGGCCGAAGAGTCTCGGCAAGGACATAGATGTGTATTTAAGGCCGTTGATTGATGAGTTAAAACAGTTATGGAATCATGGAGTCGAAACATATGATGCATCCCTTAAACAGAATTTTTAGATGAGGGCTGCTTTGATGTGGACTATACATGATTTCCCCGCATTGGGAATGACGTGTGGCTGGAGCACACATGGGAAGCTAGCATGCCCTGCTTGTATGGGCGTGAACCCCGGTCATACGTTAAAGCACGGCGGAAAGCCCTCGTGGTTCGGATGTCACCGTAAGCTTTTGCCACCGGACCATCAGTTTTGTAGGCAGAAGGATAAATTTGATGGGACAATCGAGCGTGAGGTTGTCACACTGGACTACCCATCTGGTGAAGAAGTGCTCTCACACCTGGAGGCACTTGATACTGACATACCACACGGCAAGGGTGTGCCAGATCAGAAGATTCCAGGGTACGGGAAAGAGCACAACTAGAGAAAATTTTGTATCTTCTAGGAGTTAGCCTACTGGAGGACGCTCGTTATCCGAAACAACATGGATGTGATGCATATTGAGAAGAATGTTTTTGATAATGTGTTCAACACAGTGATGAATGTTAAGGGGAAATCAAAAGATCACCTTAAAGTGAGTATGGATCTACAACAGTTGGGTGTACGTCGTGAATTGCATCCTCGGACAGTCAGCGGGAGGATGATACTTCTGAAAGCACTTTACTGTCTAGACAAGAAACAAGTGGAGAAGGTCTGTCAATGGGTTAAGAATTTGAAGCTTCCTGATGGGTTTGCGTCCAACATATCTCGTTGTTGCAATGTATCGGAATGCAAGTTCCAAGGGATGAAGAGTCACGACTGCCACGTATTCATGGAGAGATTCATTCCTATTGCCTTCTGGGGACTGTTGCCACGGGTTGTTTGCGAGACTTTGACTGAATTATCTCATTTCTTTCGAGATATATGTTCTTCTACGATCCGGGTGAGTAACATGAAGGTGCTTGAGAAGAACATTGTGGTGACGATTTGCAAGCTGGAGAAAATCTTCCCACCTTCGTTCTTTGATTCAATGGAGCATCTGCCTGTTCACTTGGCATATGAAGCTAAGATGGGTAGACCTGTGCAATATCGGTGGATATATCCCTTCGAGAGATAATCTTTAAATTGTTATAGTTGTTCATTTACACTTAATGCGACACCTGTTATCATTGATATTCCACCTAACTCGATTCGCTAAACTTCTAGGTTCATGTTTCATTTAAAGAAAAAAGTCCGCAATAAGGCTCGGGTTGAGGGCTCAATTGCAGAGGTTTACGTAATGGAAGAGCTTGCAAACTTTTGTTAGTTTTGTAGTCAATATTTCGGGCCTGATGTTGATACATGGTTAAATCAACGAGGCCAAAATGACCCCGGATCAAGCACAAATTTGGAAGGGCAATTGTCAATATTCAAGCAGTCAGGTAGTCCGTTCGGCCGAACGTATACTCGATGGCTAACGGATGAAGAGTACAGTGCTGCAACAATATATGCCCTTCTAAATTGCGATGAAGTTTCGGCATTCGTTGAGTAAGTTAATGTCTTAATTCACTTACATTGCTGTACATAATTGAAAATGTGTGATAAGCGAGTCAACTATATTGGTTTGCAGTGAGTTCGATGCGGAATCTTTAATCACTGATCCCGCTGGACTTGAATCTCATCGGAAATCACAATTTGTACAGTGGTTCAGAAGGCGTGTAAGTCTTTAACGAAATTATATTATGTGTTATATACAGTTCTGTGGCCAATTAGTATACTGATTTATCCTTAATTTTTACCGTCATCTACAATAGGTTCAGTCAATGGATAGACCAGTGGCCTCCTGCTTGAAATTACTAGCTCAAGGCCCTAACAAACAAGCATCCTGTCATGGAGGCTATATCATCAACGGGTTTAGGTTTAACGTAAAAGATGATGACCGAACAAAACAAACCCAAAACAGTGGAGTCTTGGTCAACGGCGACTGTTATGCCGAGAATTGCATGGACTTTTACGGAGAGCTAGATGAGATTGTTGAGCTAACATATCTGGGTTCCCAAAACCGCCTGGTAATGTTCAAGTGTACGTGGTTCGATGTCACATGCAGTAGAGGAATCCGTGTTAGCTCTCAAGGGATTGTAGATGTCAATGTCAAGTCAAGACTTGCATCAGACGAGCCCTTTGTGTTTGCTAGTCAAGCTGTACAAGTCTTTTACGCGGAGGACGTCGCCAATCCCAAATCTCATTGGTATACAGTTATCAAGTCCAAGAAATTGCCCGTGACATATGACAGTGAGCTAGATACCTTTCAAGCCGACCAACCACCTGTCTTGTTACCTGTTGAGGTGAACAACGAGGATGACGATCTTCCTCTTCCAACAACACTTCATGTAGGAGAAGAAGTCGTAGATGATGACGCGGAAGACGTGGAAAGTGTTGAAGATGATGTGACTGAGTCTACTGATGAAGATGATGAATTAGAAGATGAAGAGGACGACGAGTCCCACGAAGAAGAGGACGACGAATCTAGTGATGAAGATGATGATTCCCAAACTAAAAATGATTGACTTGTAATGTTGTAACATCACGGAAAAAATGTAGTAACATTTTTGAACTTGGTTCATATCGATGTGTTTTTGCACCTCCGCTCATATATATAGTGTCGATGATGATTTCTGCCAAATTATTGTTTTTAATGTGTTAATGTCTTTGCAATTTATCTATACGAAGTCAGATATGGATAGGATACATCCTATTCGTAGCCGGGTTGGACACCGAGCTGCCTTCTCCCCAGTGGGTCCCACCTTGTCATTACCCACTAATGACGAGGCACAGAGTGCTCGCATACAGTAGACGGGGCCCTAGCTCCAGCCCCAGCCACGGCTGTCGCCCCAGCCGTCGCCCCAGCCTGACGCCGATTCCTCCCACACGCGCGTTGATTCTCCTTCTTCTGTGGGTTCTACCTCAGGTATAGTTGATAACGGTGTTTAGTCAATTTTCGCTAGCCTTATATTTAAAGTATATTTGAACTGTATTAATGTCTATGTTTTGTAGGATCTCGACGAGGCCATGGCCCAACACGCGGGGTACGCATCGACCCCCAGCCTAAACAGAGAGTTACACTCACCCAGGAGGGCCAGTAAGTAAAAAAAATCACATCCTGCCTTATATTTAAAATTTTAGGATGTTAATTTATATTTGAACTGTATTAATTAATTTATTTACTTCTTTGGTAGGATCCTGGAGAATTAGGCGAGGACGAAGATTGGCGTTCTTGTGAAGGGCCGACTCTTCGAGCCACGCCTGTACTGGAAGGACTGGGTTGCCGATACGAGGGAGTCCCTATGGGAGGAGTGGCTGGTACATTGAAGTATTTTTTTCTACTATAGTATTTGTTTAATTGGAATTTAGTATTTAAATTAATTTGTGTTATTGGATGCCTTGCAGGAGGGGTTCACGTTTGACTCGCCTGATCAGCAGGCGCCGGGGCGGCAGACCTTCTTTGCTTACATCGGCAAGAATTACCGCCGATGGCTCCACGACGCACGGGACTGGGCGAAGAAGATACTGCCCGAGGGTGCCCCGATGACAGAGATGAAGAGATATACCCCACATTGGATATCTCCAACTGTATGGGGGCAAGTGATAGATCGGTGGGTTACGGATCCAGGCTGGGACGCCAAGAGTAAAAGCGGGGCCGAGAACAGACATAATAGAGATCTGATGCACATGGTGGGCTCGGTGGCACACGACATCATCCGACACATGAATGCGGTCGAGCACATGGATCTGGAAGAGGATGAGATCGTAGCACTGACGTATAATCAGACGCACGGGCAAAAGAAGGACAAGGACGAGGCGCATCGAGCGGGCGACTATGTTTCATATATTACTCGACGGATCGATGTAAGTCAATTTATTTAAGTTGTTAATTTTTTGTCTTTCTATTCAATGTTTGTTGCGTTAATTAATGCACTAACATATCTTTAAATCACTGTTCTTACAGGCCTCGTATGAACAACTTAGGGGGTCCGAGCAGCAGTCCAGACAGCCATCAGCGTCCACTAGTACGGGTGCGAGTACTGGGGCGTTAAAACGATGGCTGGATACATCGGAGGTCGTCAATTGGCCGAAAGGCCGCATACGGGGCCTGCCTAGCACGTGCCGTGATAGGATCGTCCCCATCCCCTATTGCCCCTCCACCGACACCGGCTCCTCCGCGTCCGTTGGCTGAGGAGGAAATCTAGCGCATTGCTACGGTGGTGTTGAAGATGATCAGGGAGCAGGATCAACAGGGCACCCCTGCTGGACATGCGGAGCTGGCCCGGATCAACATGATCCAGATCCGGGACTCGGCAACCCCTGATGAGCCCCTTCTCGTGCCCGATCCCAGCTTGTCCCCCCCGCCTGGCTTGTATTCTTCTCTCCTCTCCTAACCAGCTGTATCCGGTTCCCGACTTGTACATTTTATTTTTTATTATAATAAATATTTTTTAAAGTTGATTATATATAGTTGTTTGTGTCTTGGGGATTGTGCGTTGTTGTTGAGGATTGAAATTTTTATTACAGGTTTGGGCATTAGAAAAATAAAAACAAATTGACTTTTAGCGACAGATTAATTCTGTCGCCAAAAGTGTACTTAATTCTAAGATTTAAGCGACGGAATATTTCATCGTTAAAAATCTCATTTAGCGATGGAATATCCCGTTGTGAACAATTATATTCCGTCGCTAAAATATTTACCGATTAAATTAATTTCACAAAAAAGAAAATAAATTAAAATACGTAAAATAGAATTAGCGACGGAAATTCCGTCGCTAATTTATAAAAAAATCCGTCACAGAAAGTTTAATATTAGACGATGAATTTTAAAATTCCGTCGCAAAACTTTCAGTTATGCGCTTTTATACGAGGGATTTTTAGCGACGGTAATTCCGTCGCCAAAAGCCTTATTCCTTGTAGTGTAAGATTTTTCCCATTAATTTAAGATTAAATTAGATTAGTCACCCTTTTTTTAAAGTAGGAGTGGCATCATGTTATGACCAAATACACATACATGCGATAATTCATAATTTGCAAAATGGTCCCCCAAAGTTTCCATATTTACAAATGCCCCAAAAGTTTTCAAAAATTACATTTTAACCCTAAAATTATTTTAAGCTTTATCATCGTTTTATCTTTTGGAGCACATATGATTGTTTTAAGCAGTTCAAAAAGTACCGGATATTACACCCTCTCAAATTGAGAGTTGTTCAAACATAGTCAACAACTAGTCTCAAAATTTCGAATGCAAAATAAAAAATAAAAGAAAAGAAATATGGACCTAAAGGTATTCAAATTTAAGTAACTAGGAATTCATTAGAACTCAATGTAGATAAAAGAAAGAATTTGTGTGGCCTTTGCATGAAGAATTGATCAGAGCATATCAATGTGTAACAAACACAAAAAAGTAGCAATTAAGACACAAAGGACCCATGCCTTAACAAAACTGCAATTGCTGTGTTATAGTCCAACACTCCAACTGATAATGGCACCCGAAATGAATGGGCAATAATTAAATTTTGGGCAAATTACACCTATGTCCCTGAGGTTAGGGTATAATTACAGTCAAGGACATTAAGTTTTAAAATGTAACATACCGTGACAAAATACTTTTAAAATGTATCAGCCGTGTCCATCCGTTAGGGTTCTGTCCAAAATTGTAATTTTTGTATGATGTTATCAATATGTATTTTTAAAATGACGATACTACCCCTTGTACTGTATATACTGAATATTTTAAAAAAATTTAAATTTCAAGCCTTAATTTAAAGTCACAATTAGGATTTTATTGAAACCCTAATTTGCAAATTAGGATATTGTTGAAACCGGTTTTCTTGGAACCCTAATTTGCAAATTTTGATATGTTCTCTGTCCCATCGTCGTCGACCAATCTCCTGCCGGCGTCACCTCCATCGCCGGCGACGTCACCCTTCCCCTTCCATCTGTTTTCTCTCCCCCCACCTCTCCCTCCCCGCGGCAGCCTCTTCCCTCGGCCTACACCGGCAGTGCCTTCCCTCGCCCCACGACGCTAGCTCGCGCCTTCCCTTGCCCCACGACGCCAGCCCCTTTCCTCGCCCCACGACGGCAGCACCTTCCCTCCCCCCACGGCCGCAGCACCTGCCCCACGACAAGCAGATCGGGAGTGAGACCGCGATCTTGCGGCGCCGGTGCCTCGCCAGAGGGCCTGCTACTGCGCTGATGATGATCGGGCCTCCTGACGCTGGGTGGCGCAGATGAATTGCCTCGGGTTTGGTGACGGCATTGACTCGGTTGCCGCCAGGGAAGGGGGTTGCAGGCATGACGGGGTGGGCGGGTGACGGGGAAGGGGGAGGCAGACGACGTGGGGGGGGGGGGGGGGGTAGGGGCGCGGGGCGGGGGGGTGTGGGGAGAGGAAGAATAAACAGTAAATTAAGTGGGTAATTTATTTTAAAGTTAAGGGCAATCAAGTCTTTTTGTCAAAACCGTTAAGTATTTTTGTATTCTGTTTGTCAATGGACATAAGTGTTACATTTTGAAACTTTGTGTCCTCGCGTGTAATTACCCTCAAACCTCAGGGACATAGGTGTAATTTGCCTTTAAATTTTCGGTTGAAGATCTTTCGGGACTAGATTTATGTATAAGATTAATTGGTTCAAGAAATCAATACAACAGAAATGCGGAAATCAATAGTGAAGATATCGAAGGTAAAAAAAAAATCAGCTTTAGAATGGAATTAAGGAGCGATAATATTAGGTGGGCTAGGCGCAACATATAAAGCCTTACCACAACAAAAGCACAAGAATCCCTTACCTTATTCAAGTAAAATTCCAAAAGCTAAATCCCAACAATAATTGTGCCACGGTAAACCTAACACCAAAAGCCAAAAACTAAAGCTCTATGACTTAACCAAACCTCCAAAAAGGACTACAAGCATGATTTACATAACTAATGACGACGAAAATCTAATATGTATCGAAATAGGAGATCAAAAACCCAACGGAGGTGTGTGCTTATGAAAGAATTGGAGCACGAAGTAGCAAGAATAGCAGCAGCAAGGGGCTGCCACAACAAGGAACTGCCAAAGAGAATAATGCTGATTTAATGAAGCCTTAAAGGAAAACTACATAAACACCCCTCGAATTTAAGCCATTTATTCAAAACGCTCCAAAAAAATTCTAACATTACGAAAAGGACACAAACTTACTTATCAATTTACTTTAAAGTAATAAAAAATCACTAAAACAATGGGGTATTATTACAAACACAGTCCACAAGCACACATGCACACGTTTCCTCGGAATCTCCAATGCTGCACTGATGTCGCCACAGAAATTTGCCCAATCTCTCACCTACAAAATTAAAAGCACCTATTATGGAGGCTGCCTTCGTCACCTCCACCGTCCAAATCCACTACTCTGGCCACCGATTTCCATCTTCTCTCTCTCAATTTAATGATTCACCACCATCTTGCACCAGCAAGAGCCGCAATACTACCACCAATGCTACCGCCACAGAGAAAGTAAGGAAAGGGAAAAACAACCCTTATTTGAAAATTAGGGTTTATCTTCCACTACTTTGAAGACCGGGAGAAAATATTTAGGGAAATGGAAAGGCAAACCCTAATTTGGATTTAGGGTTTGAAATCATATAAGGTGTATATTGTGAATAGGGCTGTAAATGAACAGAGCTGTTTATGAACAGCTCGTCGTTTGGTTTGCTAAAAACTCGTTCGTGTTGGTTCACTTCACAAATGAACAGAACACGGACATCATTTTACGGCTCGTTTATTAAACGAGCCGAGCATCAACATTTTATTGTTTGTTTATTAATGTTCGCGAACATTAGAGCTCGTGTATTTTATGTAAATATAAAATATTTGTATTAATATATTTACTTTTGTGAGAGTATAAATAAGATTATTTCCAAACCCATTTAGTTATCTAAGTTGAAGGCTTAAAGCTAAACATAATATCACCATCACATCCAAACACTCCATCCAAACAAGTCAGAGTCTTCGGGAGAAGGTCCAGAAGCTCCATCGCTGACGCCTCTGTCTCTCCATCGCCGATGTCTTTGTCTCTCCATTATCGACGCCTCCTTCGCCCCGTCGTCGAACCATTGTTGAGGGTTAATTTTACCCAGCACCATGTACTTTGCACCCAGCACCCTAGGGTTTTAAAATTGGCATCCAACACCAAATGACGGTCAAACTGCCTGTTGACTAGACGGCTGTTAGTTTTTCAAGGGCAAAATGGGATTATTGCCCCTAAAGCTTACATGGCATCCCAGTTAGTGACACATGGCCAATTGGCTGTCCACATCATTTCCCTCAAACATCCCTTATTCTCTCTCTCCTTCTACATATCCCTCAATTAATCCCCAATTACAAAATTTCCCAACTGTTTTTTCGAGGGGCATATCGATCGGCGATTCGCAGGGAGATGGAGCCGACAGAGCCTATCGCAGTACCATTACCTGGATTCATCTTTCGCTGGGATCCCGCCGGATGCCATTAGCCAGCCCCGCATTCCACCGCTGACCCGTCACTGTCCTCGCCGGGACCGGCGATGGAGCCGACCTTCTGACCGGAGACCGGGTGCCCCTCTCTGTCATTCTGGGGAGTTCACCGGAGTACGACCGTTTTCTCGGGATCTTCGCGAGAGACTTACGGACCCTTTGGGTCACTTCTCCGCCGTTGTCGTCCCTCACCTTGGTCACCGTCGTAGTCGAGAAGCTGCCGCTGAAGCTGCAGATCTTGGAGACCTCAGAGACGATCTCGTCCGTCGGATTTGGCAGAGCCAGTGATTCAACCTGGGTTTCTTTGGCTCTAGGCCGTTTGGTGCTGTCTGCTACTACCGGTGTTGGTGATTTTGGGATGGGGGTTTCCGAGAGGACTTCTTTCACGGTCTCTTCCTCCAGTACTGGCGGTGGAGGTGGTGGTCTGCCATCGGAGCCAGATTTAGGCAAATGGTGGTGGTGGTGGGTCGAACGGATGGAATGTGGGTGGTTTGTTTTGGGGGCGTGGTGCTAAGACATGAACCCATTGTTGATGGGGAGATGCTGTGGGTGAGAGTTTAGAGACCAGAAATCCAGAGCTGGTGATGTGGAGAGCCCAATTGGGCCATGTGTAGCTGACTGGATGACATGTATGCTTTAAGGGGCAATAAGACTATTTTGCCCCTGAAAAACTAACAGACGTGTGGTCAAAGTGCCTCTTGACCATCATCTGGTGCTGGGTGCCAAAATTAGAACCATAAGGTACTGGGTGTAACTGACCCCTAAGTACGGGGTGTAACGTAAAATTAACCCCATTGTTGATGACTTCATTGCCGGCTGATCTCTTGTTGTATGTTTTCCATTCTACATCCTCTTCTTCCTTGTATGTTCTATAGATCATTTTTATTCATCAAAGTCTACAGCTTGATTGCGTTAAAGATCGAGAAATCTGAGAAAATTTAGGGATTTGCTTGGATCTGAACATGAACACGCTTCAAGTTTTCGCACTCGAGTTCGGCTCGTATAGTTAAACGAGTCGAACGAGTCGAGCCCGATTTGTAGAGTCACGAACTCGAGCTGAGTTCGAATGCTGATGGTTTGGCTCTTAGCGAACTAGAGCCGAGCTCGATCACACCAAAAGTTAGACGAACCGAGTTCGAACACACCCATTTTCGGCTCGAACTCAGCTCGTATACAACCCTAATTGTGAAGAGTAGTAATGATATTTTGAAATATGTATTGAAGACATCGTATCAATACATATTTTGAAGAGTAGTAATGATATTTTGAAATAATCCTAGGCAATACGGGTTAATCCCAATTTTGTTTTTTTCTTTTTCTTGGAATAGTAGAACTGCAATTTATATGGCCCGTCAGCATGGAAATTCGAACTCGGGACTTTGAGATTATTCTTCAAGACCCTTTGCCACTCCACCACCCCTTGCAATTGGGTAACCCCCGTTGAAGATCAAACAAAAATAATTTTTATTACCCAGGCTGGCATATGAAAATTTATCTGGCCACTCACTATAGGAAACTGTCCTCTTATAATTATTTGTTAACTTTATTTGGGACTTGTATGGCTCCGTTAGTTTGTGGATGGGAAGGTGAAGATCTATGTCCAAGGATTCCATATTCCTTTATGACATCGGTGGCAGCTCCTCGAATTATACACTTATCGGAGCTACAGAAAGAGTGGTCACGGGTTTTGAGTTCTGCATGCTGAATCTGCTCAAAATCTTTTCTATGTACTCTTCTGCTTCCTGTTTTTGGTTATCTTCGTACCAATACAAGTTGTTGTGCCTCATCTAATGTCTTTTATGGAGAAACTACTTGCTAGCTTCTTCTTGAGTTCATTGATCCTTTCCGTGCTTGAACCTGCCACATGCATATAGTCTACTTACAGAGACAGAATATAACGAAACACAACTACCAAAATTTTGGAAATAAACACAATGATCAGAGGACATCAAATTTAATCTGTATCACAGGTGAAATTGTCAAACTTCAGTCACTGCTTCCTAGGAGCTTGTTTTAGGCTATAAAAGCATGTTTAACCTGCAAAGTGTGCAAGTCCTCTTCCATATCACCATGGAGAAATGTGGTTGTCACATCCAATTGCTGAAAATGCAAATCCTCCGCACTGTATGGTTGTGATCAAGTCATTTTTACGAGTGGAGAAAACATTTTCTGAAATTCAGTAACACGAAGACAATTTAGAACAAAAGAAGTGATTATGTCCAATAATAAAATGAATTTGTGCAAGAAGAAAAATGTACCCATGGTCGATGATTACCTCGACATACACGGGAGAGGGAGTTCGTTGGGGTTTCTCTATGGGGAGGATGATTCAATAAGCAAAAGAGGAGCAAAGAGGAGGTTTAAAAAGTCCAAATATCGACGGCTTAAAAAAGGGTGAATTTTGGCAATTAGGGTTGGCTGAAAAAAAAAGAAGAGATAAAAACAATGAGAAAAAGTTGCTGGAAGACTCTGATAGAGATTGAAAATCGCGGCTGTGATCAAGAGTTTCATCGAGTGGTGAAACATGATCCGATTAAGCTGAATTTCGGTGAGCAATGTCCCGAAATAAAGAATTTGATTGTGATTGATCAGAATCTGATTTGGACAGCCGTAGGGACAGTCAGTATTTTTGCCCGTTTTCCAGCATCAATTTATTTAGATCTTTCTCATTTTCTCTGGTGACCAAACGGAAATCTCTTGATTATTGTAAGCATCGATTTAGAATCATCAAGAGTTTTAGAGTTGAGCCTGTGAATTTTCCGGATATACGTTGGAGGTTTTTTTCAGGTTGAATAATGTGTCACTTGCGATTGTTTTGTGCATAACTTAATATTGTTCCCATTTAATCACTCAAAGAAAGGGGGCAAAAGAAGTTCCTCGGACTTGTTCGATTGATTCTGGCTGGTTGTGTGTCCTTTTTTTGGGGGGATCTTTTCCGTAACATTTTGGGGTTTCTATTCCGTAGTAAGTGATTCAGAAAACCGTAGTCCGCATTTAAAATCAGGTTAATTACTGTTAATGTATTAGCTGGAACATAAAGCTCTAGCTTACACCATGTTTAAAGATTGACAAATCTCAGCACCTGGACTATGGCAGATAATGGGGGCAACTAACTTGTATTAGCATTCCACATTCTAGTTAGGACTATCAATTGATCTTTGACTACTACAACCCACTAATGTAAGAGGAAGTCTGGTAGCTGTAGCAGTAAGAAACAGACTGAGTGCATAAACTTTTTGCATCTGTATATTGATGGACCATGGCATTGAACTCGCACATCAGTCTCCAAGACAATTCTATGTGATTGGAGAGCAGAACTGTAATCTTTTTCCAAGTGCCTTTTTCCTATTGACAGCCGCGACATTCTTGAGTAAGTTTGAAGAATCCCCTAGGCGTTTCTCCATGTTTTTTGTCGGAGAGCGTTGCTGTTAGGGTTAATGCGCTCCTTTAGTCAATTTTGAACGCGACAAGATGTTGTTATCAACTTGAGATGTACTTGTGAATTTGTTAGCACTAATCAACTCGACACTTTAGCCGAAAGGAATGGTCTTTAGTGCATTTGGTCTTCATGATATTGATTCACATCCACAGGTACAACAATCAGCAGAAAATGTCCTCAAATCAACATCAAATACTACACTGGAAATCTGCATAAGTTTCATATTTCTTTGTGTATAGAATCTTTTTTATCATCAGATAACACCTTCCGCAAATGTACTGTTCTTTTCATTTTTATAAGAATTCAACATGATTACTGCTATGGATCTAAAACAATCAGGTAAACTTGTTCTCCATAAAAGCAGACGAAATTCTTTTCGATCTTTAAATGAAATTCAATTGGACCATGCAATGGGTGCTATATTTCCATCAAGGTAAGTATAAGAATCCACTTAAAGGAAGGAACCGATGCCCAACAATGACATTTACATCCCTGTCCTATACCTAATAAAAGCTCACAACTTAAAAGTGAGTTGCACTCAAATGGGCTTTCGTGCCTCAGAATCTCTAAATTTAATGAACTACCGGTATTCACTAGACGTGGATTAGGATGGCAAGTGGCTAAAAGAGAGAAGGAGAAAAACAGGCCTTGACATTATAAACTAAGAATGGTATGTATGTTAAGGCCAAAAGTAAGAAATAACCAAAAAGAGTAAGATCAGCGAGGAATTGTTGATGGTAACGCATATGTAATTAGGTACATGGCAGGTGTGCATTAAAATCGTGCTTAAGAAACAGAAGTAGTAATCCATCTAATGGTTCGGCTGTTGGCATTTGGGATGTCTACAGTTGAGAAGTTAAGATGACTTCTTGACCTGATAATCCTTAATCCCAACAGTCTCAGAATTAGGTGAACTGGCTGTAAGACGCTATGTCATGTGCACCATAAGCAACTTCAGGAAGCAAGCTATTCAATTGTAGTTCAGAAACAGCCACCAATCTCTCCTTATCTCATTCTTCAGATCACTTTAAGAGGTTGCCCAAGGTTCCCGGTGAATATTTGCTTGTGTTCATGACATGCTTCAAGAAGAAGTACACTTAGATTTAATACTAGCTGCTGAATGCGTTAGTCGAAAAAAAAAAAAAAAAAACAAAGAGCCTTATATATATGGGCAGAAAGAAGTTTCAACTTGAAACCGCTATTTGTTATTGGTTAAGTCAGAAACTCGTTAGGCTGCGCATGCAGTGGCGGAGGCAGCAGGGGTCACAAGGGGGCACGTGCCCACCTGATGTCCTCCAAAAGCCGAACCTTACATGTATGTATGTAGCACTTAGGGACGAATGTGCCCTTCTGAAGATGTGACTTTTACAAACTAGGTAGACTATATTTGGTCATTTCACTGTAAGATACAATAAAAGAGGAAGAGCATGAGGGTTCTGCTGTTGTCCTTTTTTCTTGCCTCTTCTGCAGATCTATGGCTTCCACTTCTCTCTCCCTAGACCCTAAGTCCTTCCTCTCTAAGTCTCAAGTCCTTCCTGTTAGTTTCTCCATCTCACACCTCATAAAACATCTTCTTAATAATAAATAATAATAAAAAAACCTTATTCTTGTTAACCCGTCTCCTCACTGCTTCATTACCAATTATATCTTGCCTATTGGCTACCTTGCACGAAGGCATCAAGTGTTAATAGCAAAGTTTAATCTGTAAAAACTCTTTATTGATTCACTAATTGTTTTTTTTTTTACTCTAAGGCACTCTGTTTTCTGCAATATTTTTGTGACTTTAATGGCATAAACTAGTGACTTCTTCTGAGAGGGAGAGATTGTGTTATTTTGTCCCTGGCTCTTGCATTTAATTGATTGTTGAATAATATTTAGTTTCTCGGTGCCCACCTCAAAGAATTTCTTTGGCTCCGCTACTGTGTGCATGAATAACCGATGGATTTCAAGCTTGATCATCAAGCTTATGTATGGTTTTCTTGGGGAGAGTGGCTGGTGATGAGAATTAAGAGAAGTAGTTAGGTAAAACGGGTAAACAGTCACGAAGAAGTACAAACATATAACTAATGTACGCATGATCTAATGCATTTCTCCAGGGAGATATATATTACAGAGGTAGTGGTGAATAGTGATACAGTTAACAAGCCTAGAGACTAGAGTGGTGGATAGTACGTTTACATTAGACAAATGGTTGGTGAAAGATGAGAGAGGGCTTTCGCTGCCTTATAAATTAACAAGCAATTTCTCTAAACTAGGAGAAAAGGTAGGCCAGCAGTCAAGGAAGATTCGATCTTTACTTTTATACTCGTTGCACAACTATATCTTCCCCCTAATATGCGAGTATAGATACGTCCAATAGGGATACTCTTTCGGATTCTGTTATGCCCTTTAAGAAATATAAGTTTTCACCTTTTTTGGTTACGTTTAAATGAGTGGGGAATCTGACCTCTGCCCTATTCTAAGCAGACGGGAGTTTCCATATTGCTGTTTCCAATCTTAATGTTTCACTAAATGATTTCTCCTTTTTATAAGCTTTTAGGCCACAAAAAATAAGATCCCAAATGACAATAAAATGGAGGGCATATATCGATCTCCTTTAACTGACTATTCCTAATGAGGAGTGTAAGTCGCAGAAGTGGAGTGCATATATCGATCTCCTTATGGTGGATGTGAGCCGAAGTTATATTTTTGTCGAGAAACTTTTGACTTTTGGTGACACTTGTGAGGACATATGGCTCAGTACGAGCTGTGTTTCCTACCAATGGCACAAAAAATGTTTGATGCTAGTTTTTTCCCCATGCACAGGCATCGAGAGATTTATATGCTAAGTACTGTGGAATTCTTTATCGAGCTAAAATAAGAAGAAATTAAGAAAGATAAAGAGCATCAAAATTGATTACACGTTAATAGTATTTAGTACAATTTTTCGGTGAAAATAAGAGTGTGGCACCTATTGCTCAAAAGTAGATATTTCTCACTTTTGGCGATGATGGGAACCTCACCGCCGAAGAGCAATGATATGGATTCCAGGCTTCATCCAAGAAGACCTAAGGTGGGTGTTGGTCAAGCTCAGTTGAGACTCATGTGTTTATGAGTTAGATAAGACGTTATCGTGGTGAGAAAGCATTAAAAACTTGTTGATTGTACCACTTTAATATGTTCTCAGATTAAGATATTGAAGTCTGGGGTAAATGGTCAAGCATAAAATATGTGATTGTTGTTCTATGTACCCAAGGATGTGCAAATATTCCCATGGAGTTGAAGGGTTTGATGGAAATGTCAGGGTGGCGGTTGCTGAAATACCCAACTTTAAACAGCAACGTTGTTGGAGACGAAAAGAACAAGTGACCAGATGTTTGACTGGAAAGAACTCTAAAACTTTAGAAGATGGGAAAATGGCTCCGAGTCTCCACGTGCAAGTTCTTCTAAGGATGTTTGTTAGTTCAGTATGTTAGGTCCGAAAGGTGACCCAGACCCAAAAAAAATAAAAGAAGAAGAAAAAAGAAACCATTACGAGTACTTACGTACAACCTCACAAGTTCTAACTACAATACACCAACCTCTTTCTTTTTTAACTGTGCTTTTATAGACATGAGATTGTTGCAGTACAAAAGATAGTTGAATCCATATTCAGCTAGGCGGGGTAATTATGGTTAATTAGGGTTTACATTAATTACCTCTCACTTAGGTTAGATAGAAGATGATTTCAAGCAAGCAGGTTCACAGCATACATGGATGTGACCCAGAGAATGCTGTCCGAGCTGAGTCAGAAACAAAGTATGATCATTTGTGACAGAGTAGGGATGGAGTAGGGGCAGAGACCAAGGTTTTCCGACAGAGCTTGAGGAGTGGCAGTGTGCGAGGGCCAAGGCACGAGATGAATACACGACGACAATCACTAGTCAATTTTCGGTCCAGAGTCAGGGCTCAAAGTCGAGGTCTAAAGTCAGGGTCTGAAGTCCAGAGTATTTCTCTTTTTAGAATCATTTAGCTTAAGATTCTAGAGTAAGAAAGTGAAATGAGTTCTATTCCTCTGAAAATGAATTATGAAGGTCCCCCCTTTATAAGAGTTAGAAAGGTGATGTCCTCGAGCACCCGTGGTGCTCCTTAGGAGTGACAATTCACTGACGGGTGCTCCACGAATTAGCACACACAATGTGTTGTGGCCAAAACACCCCTTAATCTATAGTCCCTTGTCCAAAGCCCTTACTAAGTTTCACAGCGAGCGTACATCGAGAGACACATAGAACATGACAGCAAACAGTGAGGAGGGCCTGATGCCCAATTTCTAGGAGGACTATGCGTGATGCCCTATAAAAACCTACTCCTATCTTGGAGTGACCAGGGTCATGGTCCCTAGGGGTGTTAATGAAAAGCTCGCAGTGCCAGAGAATGTAGACAAATCAAGCATACACCCCGACAGAGATAGTGTCTTAGAGGAGTTGTCTATACCGCATGTGAGTCTTTAATTTATGCCCGAGCACTCGGACTGTGCCAAGATAGTGTGGAAAAGTCGCCTACCTGACCGGAGGGGAGTCCTCATGCCGAAGTACTCAGAGCTCTCTGAGGAGATAGTGTCCGAGATGAGTCGATTATCTCGCAATAAGGCCTTATGATGTACTCCCTCCGTCCCTTTTTAAGTGATCCATTTTATTTTGCACGTAGATTAAGAATTTAGGTTATATATTGTGTGTCTTTTTCATTTTACCCTTTAGAGAGAGGGGGGAAGAGAGTGGGCCATGAGAGAGAAAATTGGTTGGTAGAGTGTTAAATGTGGTGAGAGAAATATAATAAAAAAGTGTAAAGTGGTGGGCCATGAGAGAGAAAATGAGTTGGTAGAGAATTAAATGTGGTGAGAGAAATAGAATAAAAAAAATGATAAAAAGGGTAAATATGTAAAAATACTTATAGAATCTTTCCTAATTTGGAAGTGATCACTTTTTGTGGGACGGCCCAAAAAGGAAATATGATCACTTTTTAAGGGACGGAGGGAGTAGTACTTAGAGCGTGCCAAGGTAGTTTCCCAGAGGAATCGCTTATCCGGGGATCCAAGGAAGTGTCCTGGAAGAGTCACATACCTGGTGAGAGGTAGTCCTTATTTCGGAGCACTTGGAGCTCCCTGGTGGAGATAGTGCTTGAGCATATTCACCTATCCCCCGATCAATCCTTGTGCTGAAGCACTCAGAGTATGCCAAGGTAGTGTCTTCCAGGAGTCGCCTAACCAACGGGCCCGATCTCGTGTTTGGAAGGAGTCGCCTACCTGGCGGGAGGGGAGTCCTCATGCCGAATCTCGCAGCTTCCTGGCGGAGATAGTGTCCCAAAAGAGTCACCTATCCTCTGATGAGTCCTTGTGCTTGCGCACTTGTAGTGCGCCAAGGTAGTGTTCCGTAACAGTCGCTTACTCGATGGGCGAGGTAGTATTCTGAAGGAGTTGCTTACCCGGCAGGAGGAGAGTCATCATGCTAGCGCTCTCAGAGCTCCCTGAGGTTGTGTTCAGCAGGAGTCACCTACCTTTAGTGATGGTGTACACTCTGGAGAACGGGTTGAAGCATGTTCTATAACTAAGGGGAGGTGCACACAGTGTTGTCAAGAAATGGACCAACGCTAAGACGTTGAAGTGTGACAGATTGCAGGGGTGTGCGATTGTATAAGTGGTGCGACAGATAGGTGCGGCTGGTTAGATGTCGTGCCAAGGGCACGCTCAATGAAGACAGTGACATATGCTGTCACTAAGTATTGTGATAGGGGCATGACATGGAGAAAACACATGGGCATGACTGGGGGAAGTAGTGTCAGGGGCATGTATAGAAGGAGGCGGTGCTCGGGCATTGCGGCGCTTTGTCTTGACGACGGGCGCATTGCGAGGGGCATGTAACGAGGAGACGCTGCTCAAGCATAGTGGGGCATCGCGATGCTCTGGTGTGGTGACAGAGGTAATGGAGCTCCAAAGGAGATGGAGCCGTGAGGAGCCCCCAATGAGAGGAGAGCCCAAGGGTGAGGCATGTATCCTCCAAGGAGAGGAGAGTCCAATGGATAAGGCAAGGAGTTTCCAAGGCAAGGAGAGACCAAGGTGTGAGTCAAGGAGCCGTTAAGGAGAGGAGTGACCAAGGAGCTGCCAAGGAGGGGACATACCAAGGAATGAGGCAAGAGAACCCTAAGGAGAGAGCATTGGTCGACCTCCCAAAAGATGGGCCTAGGCCGACCACCAAGAGGAAGGCCTCGGTACACTGATTCTAACTTAGAATACTTTTGGTGATGGAGGTGTAGCATGTGACTTGGGGCGTGCACTCTGGGTTAACCAGATTTTTAACGTTGAATTTTGACCAGTGAATATATCTTGACGTGTCGCAAAAACGGGATCCAAAAATGGACAAAGGAAATCAGGAAATTCTAGCAACAGAAGAGAATACTAAAAAGCAGCTTATGCATATACTAATATACAACTATATATTGAATTAAAAAAAAGAACTATCTATTGAATTCAGTAAAGAATAAACAAATTGAAAAAAAAAAAAAAGAAAGAAGAAGAAATGCTTAGGTGGGTTATAAGTAGACGGTGTTGGTTTGAAACTTGGAAAGACGTTGAAAGGAGAACGGAATTCACCCCACCAAGCAACCTCATCCTCTCTCTCTCTCTCTCTCTCTTGGCATAAACATATAAGATAGTGTAGAGACGTTTGTTAGCCTAGATGTTGGCATCAATCGCTGGTGCAGACCTGTCCAAAATAACCCTTCTCCCCACTCTCTAACGGAAAACAGATCAACGGTTATCTCAATATTCCATATGCTGAGAGCTGTTTAACTTGAATCTGGTTTATCTCCTCCTCTACTTTACCTGCAGATCACCCAGTTACCCCTTGTGGCTCCAGCTCAAATTATGATTATGCAGTCTTCAACTTGTTCTCTCCCTTGATGGTCTCAGCGTGGTCTTATATATTAGGGTTTCCGGAATCTGTTGTTAATAGGTCAGAGAGCACAAGCACAAGATCATCATGTGCACGAGAGGCCACTGGAGACCTGCTGAAGATGAGAAGCTTCGGGAACTGGTGGAACTTTACGGACCTCACAATTGGAACGCCATAGCTGAAAAGCTACAGGGTAGATCAGGTGAAATTCTTTGTTTTTAAAAATTTTAACTCATAAGAGCATCATATCAGAAATATTTCCTCTCGTTTCACGTACTACATGATTAATTGTTAAAACACCCACTAGGGTTGTCTATCCACATGAATGTACCCCGCTAGTTCTAGTGAATTTTTCTTTTTTATGGGATCGAACAAGAATGTCAATCAGCTAAGATAAAGTTGTGGGCATGGTAGTATTTCAGTTTTTCTTTCCATAATAATTGTACATTGAACTTCAGCAGTATAATGTGTTTCCGACAACTACTAGTTTCCTATTTCTGACAAGGATGCAAAGGCAAAAAATTAATGCTTAATATCGTTTTAATCTGTTCTAATGATTTTTTTTTTCAATTAATACAGGGAAGAGTTGCAGGCTGAGATGGTTTAATCAGTTGGACCCAAGAATCAATCGAAGTCCTTTCACAGAAGAGGAGGAGGAACGGCTTCTTGCTTCTCACCAAATTCACGGGAACCGATGGGCTATAATTGCTCGGCTCTTCCCTGGGCGTACCGATAACGCGGTGAAGAATCACTGGCATGTGATCATGGCGAGAAAATGCAGAGAAAGGTCCAGGTTATATGCTAATAAGAGAGCTGCTGCTCACAAGGCATTATTAATGACTTCTGCTACTACCAATCCGCACAAACAGGATATCAAGTTGGCTTCTTTCGGTGATAAATACCCATCAGAGAGATCATTCCACTACCCTTTCACGTGTTATAGCTTCCCTTATAATCACCATCATGTGAAGATGGATCAAGGTAACAAAAATTGACTCCAATTCTACCATTCTCTTCTCTAGTTTTTCTCTTTTTCTTCCATTCGGGGTGGGAATGTGAGGTATTGTGCATGGTTGACGGAGATTATCACATGCTCCTCTAGCCAACAGTTTGTCCCCTTGCATGCGTGACTGATCATTATAGCATGATCAATCGGCTCATTGACATTTCCAAGCTCTTAATTATTTCTCGAGGTCGTAGGTTGCAATTCGCACACTGTCATATTTCTTCCTCTCTGTCACTTCCTTGATGCACCTGGATGCTAAAGAGTGATATAAATTAATTGCTCGAACAAAACCCTGGTACGTAGCTCAACCTTTTAAAAACGATGATAGCATAACATGCTTGGGATTGCCTGTCACCAGTGGTGGCTCTTTCCCACCAAAGAGTTTCTCATGGGAGAGGAGAACAAGGCACCATAATTTGGTTTCCAGTAATTCTTCTTTGCCATTTACCCGGTCTATTATAATATTGCAGATCGAAGCCAACCGGTGGAATATTATGATTTTCTCCAAGTGCACACAGACTCAAATGGGAGTGAAGTTATAGACCAAACAAGAAGAGATGAGGACGAAGTTGAGCAGGAAGCAATTGACGAAGAGCAGATCAGAAAGGCTAGTTTACTCCCATTTATTGATTTCTTATCGGTTCAAGGCGCATCCTCCTAAGTTCCTAACATACCATTGCCGCACGGCATATATACATACTCAAAAATGAAGGGTATATATATATGTACATGTAATGACGAATGACCCTGCTGCAAAAGATCAGAAAAATGTAGCATATAGTTAGGCACAAAAACAGGATCACCGTATTTACCTATAGAGGAACAAAAGAGATGAAGAAACAAAACGTAGCAGTAGTAGTAGCACATACAGATGGACATTATGAGTTCTTGCTGTAAAACCATGGACATTAAGGTAGCAACGCAAGAAGCTTGAGAAAATCTGTATGCCCGTTGGCACCTTTAATGCATGCGACTTTTCTAAATGTATGATAAACACATACTACTGCTTGCAGTTTGTACACATAGAACAATGTCTTTACAGTTTTTGGTCTCACTAACTCATGGACGAGTAGGCAAAACCTAACTGGTGAGGAGAAAAACTTGATTACTCGCAAAAGTAAATCAAAAGGTTATTTCTGCAGGCCCCATAACATTTTTATCCTCTAAAATCCTCAAGAATTCTTCCTGACCAATGTTGTAATCAAATTGCACTTATATACGTTTGGTAAGAGCCTGCTTGAGATTGATTTGGAAAAGCCAATTTCAAATTATATCATAATCACTTTCAAAAATCAACTTTAAGTTGTTCATAGCAAAATTAGCTTTAAGCTATGAACTGTGTTTGGATAAAGACAAAATCAGTTACAATTTGGCAAAATGACTAGAATTTCAATAAAAGATGCTAATGTCTTTGTAAACATTTGTTTTTTTTTTTTACTTGGTTAAACCCGAAAAAGTGATTAATCCATAACCGTTGTTTTTCTTCGATTATGATTTAATCAGTTTTATAGCTTTTGGAATCTGATTTAAAATTTGTGATTTAATCCGGATTCAATTAGGTTTGATCATTCCATGATCAATCCCAAACTGACTCTAAGACTAATCACTACGTGAAATGAAATATAAAGAGTGTATATGGAAGTAGAAATAAATCAACTTATGAATACCTCAAAAAGGATTTGGTCCCCATCGCACCCAGCCCTTTGATTGTTGGAAGTATTAGGAAGTACATAAAAAGTATGTACAAGTATTCTTGAAAAATAGAACGCAAACTCCATCTTTGTTTTGTCATTATGGTACAAGGGTGTAGAAATATAAAAATAGGATTTCGTTTCTTGAATACGACTTACCACTACTATGAGTTTATATAGAAAGAAATGATAGTTAATAAGTAATACTGAGTACAAGATAATCTGAAAGATAAATCTAACTTATCTCTTAACTTCATAATCTTAATTGATATGCCTTCCCAAGCATTATCCACATGCTTCAATATTTCCCCTCAAACTTACGGAGGTTTCATGAGTTTAACGTCTACCGATGAAGTTGTTGTCCTTATGAGCCACCACCAGAGAAGAATTGAGCCTTTAATTGGAAAGTGAACAAAAGGTCATTGAAGATCAATAAACAACTCCTCACAGCTAAGATTATGCTCTCTCTGGGATGAAAACCATACCACTATTTGTTGGTCATGGAACTCCAACTCGGAAAAAGAGAGAGAAAAAATTCTTTGATGGTGAAATGACACACTGAAGGCAACAACTAGTGAAGTTTAGTTGTAATATTTTAGAGAAAAGGCAATTGACACTTTGTGGGTGGTTGTAACAAGAAAGAATAGTTATTTAATGAGCAATATTTCGAAGAAGAGAAATTTGTGAAAAGAAAAGCATACTAACAAGGAAGCCAGGCGGGCGGCTACTACACCGCCCGCCGGTGTAGCAGAGAGTTAATGGACCAAACTATCACAAATGGATCTTTGGCTCTGATATCATGTAGAAATATAAAGATACGATTTCGTTTCTTGAATACAACTTACCACCACTTTGGGTTTGAATAGAAAAAAATGATAGCAGATAAGTAATATTGAGTATAAGATAATCTGAAAGATAAATCTAACTTATCATTATCTCTAACTTCCTAATTTTGATTGATATGTCATCCCAAGCATTACCCACATGCTTCAATAAAGGGAAAGACAGAAAAGGGGAACAAATTGCTGAAACTATACAGGGTAGCAATGATATCTCATGTTAGTAATTGACGTGATTCAACCATTCATCGAGAAATATCCAAATTCATTTCAACGGTCACCAAAATTTCCATGATGTTATGGATAACAATTATAGTTTACTAGAAATCAAAGCCATGATTTTGACAGGATACATAACCACCTACCCATATATGTGTCTTCATCTAATTTCTTGTTTCACTGGCGAATCTTGCGTTTGAAAACTGACTGTGGTTGCTAAATTCGTTGACATGATTCGCCAATTAAGCCTTTAATAAATCTAAAGATAGGGTTTGAGCATAGCTATGATGCCGCCTCGGCCTCCTCTTTACTTCAACCACCTCCCTCCAAATCTAACAAATGCTCCTCACGGCCGTCGTGGGCTACAACGGCGGGGAGCACTTGAAAGATTAGGTCAAGTGTTTCATAAGTGCCTTAGAACCTAGGACTTCCTTGTGGGGATTGAAGGGTTGGTGGCAAAGATATATGATTGTCTCGGGCTCTCGATGACAAATGGGTGAGGGTCGGAAAATTTCTATCTAGGACAGCTATTGCTTCTAAAAAAGTCTACAACATACATGTTCCTTTTCGCTAATTAGTGAATCAGTCGATTAAAGTTGTCGCTAATCTGGCCCCTGTTGGAGTCTAGGATTCGAATCTGCTTTTGTCAATATTTCAATCCATATTACGTCAAATGTTCACCTTTCTTTTGTTGATTATGAGGAAAAACTGGTATGGGATGTCACTGATGGTGGTCACTTGTCTGTTAAATCTACCTAGCTTTCTTTGTATAAGGAAAAGCAATCACTCCTGCTACAGAGTGGGGAACTCCGAGTGTGTGTTGACTCAAACCTGTTGAATGTTTGGAAGAAACTTTAGGCCTTACATATCTGTCACAAGCTCATGGTCTTCTTTGGTGAGCTCTTTGGGTCCGCCTTTCTCGTAGATCAGCCTCTATAAATTTCATTGCGGTAGTGACGATGTTTTCCCATTTTGTACGGCCCACGTTGAGACACTGGGTCATCTTTTCCTCAAATGTTCATGTGCGAGACTTGTGTTTCTGGTCTTCCCCTGAGTTTATATGCTCTGCTATTGATGACTCGTTTTAGAGAATGGCCCATGGTCTGGATTCGTAAGACGAACTCCTGTGGTAAGATACAATTCCAAAGTCAGTCTCTACTTCTTTTCAATTAGATCGAATGAAATCACATTCCGTGCTGCATCCTTTGACCCTTATCATGTTAATCAGCCAACAACCCTTTTGATCAACCAACTTGAGAAGTTAGTAGTTTCACATAATCACGACACTTGTAAATTGCTAGCTTGTCCCCTTTTTCCCGCATCACCTTGCCTATTCCATTAAACTCAAGAGATGTGTCTCACTAACTCTTTGGTACTCCTTCACTTAAAGCTGGTATAAGGTTGGTAATCACTCTTCCTTAACTTCTGCGAGAATCCTTGGAGGCTCGGCCCCATCTTTGAAGTCTATGAACCATCATACCGCTCAGGCTATGTCTATCCAGTTAGTTTGTTGGTGGGCCCAAAATAGATACATTCATCACGTTATTATCCGTATTGACAATTTACAATATCCCAGATAACAAGTGTATATAATGTATCGGCCATGGCAATTCCAATTTTCTTTGACTCGTGTTTTATCAAATCATTTGGGAAGCTAAAAACACTGCCTTGTTATCATGCTAAGCCAGGAATGGCTGCTACAAGACATTGCTTCAGATGACCTTTTCCTCATTAATTAATTAATATAGTATTCCTTTCATTTGACAAAGGAAAAAAAGAGCTAATTTGTTTGTTTGGCCTTTGCAAACAATTTGTTCTTTGTCTAACATGTATGGGTCTTGTGACCGGATTACGTAATTTATTTTCTCATCAATGCAATTATACTATTTAAATAAAAAAAATTAAGCCTGTCATGATCGTTGTAAATACAAAGAGACTTCTTGTTGCTTAAAATGTTCTCAAGAGGGGTAAAACCAAGAAGAAAATTAATGATCGGAACCTTAAGCAATCAAACATCATCTCATTAAGTACATAAGGATCTTGGGTCTGCAAATAATGAATAAGAAAAACAACAAAAAAAGATAATTTTACTGACTCAAAAGAAAAAGGAGTACAATCTCTGTAAAAGGATGTGATATTCTCTAGATTTTAGAGGAAAGAGTGAAACTTAACATGTCCAGCTCTAGAAGAAACATCCTGGGAAGATTGCATCGACAACAATACAATTCGTATATGGGACATCATGTTCTCTTGTATTTTAGCCTCTAATTGTGCCTTTGTAGTTGATACTTGAGTTGATACCAGGATTGCTACCTGAGTTTGCATCTCTTGTTCCATTTCAGCTCGCACTTTATCTTTCATTGTAGCCTCCAATTGTGTTTTAATAGTTGATACTTGACACTTGAGTTGCTATTTGAGTTTGCATTTCTTGTTCCATTTCAGCACGCCTTTTATCTATCTCTTCTTGACAAATGTCTCTCGTCTTTACCCGACTAACTCTATATGATGAACCAAAGGCATTACTCGGACAATTTATGTGTGCAACTAGGAGAAAGCAGGATGATTTTTGGTCTTCGTGCATGCCAATTGACATAAACTATTGACAATTTTGACTATTAACTCCCTAAATGGACTCATTATCCTTGATATAGACTATTGAAAATTTTCTCAAAAAAAAAAATATAATAATAATAAAAAGAGAATCAATTGTACATCAAAATACTTGTTGGTGTCAAATACCTACGGTATATGCACAAGTACAAACACAAACGCAAATACAAACACAAACAAAAACCCAAGAACTAGTACTATACATTACATAACAAACATTTAAGGGGCCTAATAGGCATAGAGTTCCTCTCCTTAGGCGAGGTTGTAGCGAAGTACATGTGGACCAAAACAAAAACCCAAGAATAGGATAATTACATTGATAATTTAAAATTACACGTTGTTTGAAGCCGATGTAGAACAAAACACACAAATATTAAATTACGACATTCTCATGACTCTGTATACATGACTGCAAATGTAAAAAAGTAACAAGTAACCTAACAAACCTATACACATTATAATTAAGCTAAATCAGAGCATATCTTACACTTTGACTCACCTTAAATTAACATGCAAAGTCTAAAATTTTATTGAAACCAAAAGAATGGAACTGAACAACAATTTTATAGTAGACAGCTAGGACCCAAAGATAAACTCAACGCTCTGTGGAGGTGCTGAACACAATCGAGGATGTTCAACATGGCAAAATTGTATCCATCCACTAGCGCTTATCCAATCCGGACCAAACTACCACAATACCGGGCGAAATAACTGGTAGACACACAAAAGACCAAACGGCAGACGCAAAGATGCTCAAACCAATACAAGCCCTAAACCCCCACCCCACGAAGTACTTGAAAAGTTCAAAAGTCAAAAGACCCCTTACCCCTGACCTAGAGCCCTAACCCTAAGACACCACGAGTTCCCCAAAGCAAGCCTAGACGAAGGAGCAAGGTTCTACAGAAAACACCCCTAGACTGCTAAAAACACCCAATAGAATCCCACAACCATCTTCAACCACTGGATAGTATGAACGAAAAGGAGTGTAGATGTAAGAGGTTGAAGAAAACCTTCCATTTTTCTGGTCAAAACGCGGTCCATAGTACAAGGCAGAAAGAGAAGAGATATGAAACAATTTTTCATATCTCCGAGGAACGAAAAGGAGTGGGTTGGGGGAAGGCAAAAAGGGAAGAGATATGAAACATTTTTTCATTATTTGACTAAAATACTCCCGAGTTTTAACAGCAATGTTAACAGAGTGACTAAATTAATGGCGACACATGGTAGAATGACTGATTTAAAGAATTTTAAAGTACAAGGACCAAAATAAAAAAGCAAGGATAGTTCAGGGGACTAAAATGAAATTATCCCTTATAATTAAGGTAAATTAGAACATATCTTACACTTTGACTCAACTTAAATTAACATGCAAAGTCTAAAATTTTATTGAAACCAAAAAAACGGAACTAAACAACAATTTTATAGTAGACAGCTAGGACCCAAAGATAAACTCAACGCGCTGTGGAGGTGCTGAACACAATCGAGGATGTTCAACATGGCAAAATTGTATCCATCCACTAGCGCTTATCCAATCTGGACCAAACTACCACAATACCGGGCGAAATAACTGGTAGACACACAAAAGACCAAACGGCAGACGCAAAGATGCTCAAACCAATACAAGCCCTAAACCCCCACCCCACGAAGTACTTGAAAAGTTCAAAAGTCAAAAGACCCCTTACCCCCCTCCTAGAGCCCTAACCCCAAGACACCACGAGTTCCCCAAAGCAAGCCTAGACGAAGGAGCAAGGTTCTACAGAAAACACCCCTAGACTGCTAAAAACACCCAATAGAATCCCACAACCATCTTCAACCACTGGATAGTATGAACGAAAAGGAGTGTAGATGTAAGAGGTTGAAGAAAACCTTCCAGAATTCTGGTCAAAACGCGGTAAAATGCTAACCATCGCCAGCAAAAAATCCGGTAATCGCCGGTGCTAATTCCGATCAGCCGGCAAAAGGTCGAGAAGATGTAGATGTAGCAGATCTACTAGAGCCGCCGTCGCCATGCCATCGTCTTTATCCCATCAGAGGTGCCGCCAGTCACACCCACTTTCCGCAACAAGGTTACCCCCACATAAACAAAAAAGGAAGACCACACTGTGCTAATTTCAGAGCGGGTGCCGCCAAACGCACGCCGAAGCGTGGTGTGGCGGCCATAATGGCCTTTCTGTGGTGAGCTTTGTTTAGAGAGAAGGCAGAGAGAAAATTTTAGAGGGAGATGGGTTGATGCTAAACATTCATCTTATTAATTTTCCCCTCAATTAACGACCATGTAAAAACTGAGAAATGGTCGACGGAACGAGTTCTTGCCATTATCGGACTAGAATAAGTCCTTCTATTGCAATGTCCGGTTAGGTAAAAAAAATTGAGATTATTGGCCCGTCCATTCCTATTCCTATTCCTATATAGTTGTTGGGCACATTGAAAAGCTGAATGAAGAAAAAAAATAGCTAAAACGAGCTTGCATGTTAATTCAGTATATACATTATTGTATCCAACTCTTCTTTACCTTTCTTGAATTGGAATTGCAAGTATTGTTCTCAAAATTTTAGGGTTCACGGTATTATTTCCAATAAGTTGGCCCTGATGATGTCTATTTACACCCGATCCAGAAATCAAATAAAATCTCGTCTCAAAAAATTGAGAATCTCTAGACAGAGATAATTGGTCTTGAGAGTCTTGATTCACAAACAGTCTGATTATTCAGTATGGTCCGGATAAAGAAACATCGGTAGGCGAACGACTACTCAAATATTACTCTAGATACTCCATTTTTCAGTCAGTTAGTCCAGTCCAGTCCAAGTAGTTAGTCCAGATATGTCAGTTTATCTACGTTGGGCTTAACTCAGATCAGAGTCTGGTACTTTGATTTTTTATTCATGTGCATTTTTCTTAACAAGTGGGCTTTTCCTTCTAGGGAAGGGCTTAAATAATAGATCTGTTAGGAAAAGTGTACCGACCTGTACACCTTGGGGGCTAAAGTGTACTGGCCAATAAGGATTTTTTTTGTCCATTCACTATTTTCTCTTTTTGGCAGTTGGGGTTGCATCATATTCTCTATCTGCAGCTTTTCTGAAATCTTGGACTTTAAGATAAAGATGTCAAAAGGGCCGGGTCGGCCCGCCCTAAATAGGCCTGGGCTGGCCCGGCCCTAAAGATGAAAAGTATTGGCCCTAACTCGTAGGGCCTTGGGCCAGGGCTAGGGTCAGGCCTAATATTGTCTAAATTTGGCTCGGCCCTAAAAAGGCCCGGGTCAAGCCCGGCCCTCGGCCCGATTCTGGCCCTAAACCATTTTGAGTTTTTTTTCTTTCCCCTTCTTTCTCGCGCCTCATTCTCTCTCTACCTTATATTTTTCTCTTTTTACTTAACTTTTTGGACACACACATTTCTTTTCAGCTCATGATGATGGTTCATTCTTCTTTATCTACTTTTACTTGCAAGGTTCTTATGTATTAGTTTCATGGAATTATGAAGAGAAAATATATGTTTGTTTGTCTAGGAACTAGAAACAACACAATTTAGGCAATGGAAATAGGGAACATAACTCCATAAAGCACGGGAAAGTTCATGGTAAAAATGGTCTAATGATGCATACTTCTAATGAGATACCTAATACTACGTAAAATGCAAAGCTAGAGGTATGTTGTTTGAGTAAAAATTTTTAGAGATGTCATTAGAAAAAGTTTTGTTAGTATCCATTAGAGGTGTCAATGGGTCGGGCTTGGGCCGGCCCAGCCTGGGCCTGATGTGAAAAGGGGTCGGGGCCGGGCCAAGTAGGGTGGAAATTGGGCCGGGCCAAATGAATGGGATATCTAGGCCTAGTCCAAGCCCTGGCCCTAGGCCCAATATTTAGGGCCGGGCTTGGGCCGGGCCCGGGCCCTTTTTATTTTATTTTTTCTCCTTTCAAAAATTCTAGTTATTCAAATTAAAAACTTAAATTGCGGTTTCCTTCCAAAAATTTTGTACATGTAGTAATATATGTATATGCAATCAACTAAAAATGCTTAGACATGCATATATATATGTGTGTGTGTGTGTAGACAATAATATTTCTAACATTCAAATATTCAAAAAAAAAAATTCTTAATTGGTTTACTAATGCTAGGGCTTAAAATGTCGTAGTCTTTTAATCCTTGTTTGGTCTAAAGATATATAGGTCCAAATCTTTTTATCGAGTTAACGTTAAAGAAATTTCACCAAACTCTTTCTTTTTTTGTTGAAATGTCATTTATATACTAAAGAGCATATTTATCGAGTTAACGTTAAAGAAATTTCACCAAACTCTTTCTTTTTTTGTTGAAATGTCATTTATATACTAAAGAACAATATGCAATATACATCATTTACGGTAGAAGGTGATAATAATTGATGGACTTAAATTGAAGATAAATTTGTCACAGTGTGTGTAGGGCCAAATTGAAGATAAAATTGTCACAGGGTATAGGGCCTGTGTGTAGGGCAAAAAATTGGGCCAGATTAGGGCCAAAAGAGGGCCGGATTTCGGGCCAAAAGAGGGCCGGGTCGGGCCAGCCCTAAAAACCGGGCTAGGGCCTAAAAAACGGGCCAATTTTGGGCCAGCCCGTTTTTAGCGCCTGACTTGGGCCTTTTTAGGGCCGGGCCGGGCCTGGATAATCTGGGGAAAAATGTGGCCTGGCCCTCGCCCAAGGCCCTAAGGGTCGGGCCAGTCCGAGCAAAAAACGGGCCAGTCGGGCTAGCCCGCGGGCCGCCCGGCCCTTTTGACACCTATAGTATCCATTATTGAGTTTAGATAACAAAAAACTTCATGATTATTTTCTCTTGTGAAAAGATTGTCTTTTTACAAACAAAATTACTCTTTGTTGCTAATTCTCAAATAGAGTAAAAGTAAAGCTCTAAGGCACTTCATTAGCCACGAGAAAGATATTGAATGGTTTAAGGCATATCAATTGCATTTATTTCGTGAATTAATATTTTTGCAACACAAAAAAGGAAATAAATTTTTTTTAAAAAAAGGGCCCGAGCCGGCCCTAAAGTTAGGGCCTAGGGCTTGGGCCTGGACATGGCCTCCATTTCCTAGATTTGGGCTCGGCCCAGTTTTCAAGGCCAGAAGCCCTAAATGGCCCAGCCCTTTTTCTGGCCCTCTGGGCTCGGGCTGGGCCGGCCCATGCCCGACCCTTTGACACCTCTACTCTAAGATCTCAATAGGCCCCTACCACCCCCAAGGAGAGGAAAAATCCTACAAAGGCTGATAAATTTCTGTGAGGTTATTCTAGAGAGAGAGAGAGAGCCCTCACACACTCAAACACTTGTATGATTCATCATTACATATTGATTACATCCAAACTAGCAATCAGGCAGTCCAAGTCAAAAGTTAAATGTCTCTGACTTTTTTTTTCTTAATTAGAGTAGAGTATATTAGATCTCCTTCCCGCGATTGAATTTTCAACCGTGAAAGTATAAAAAACCAGTTTTAAGAACTCAATTTGACATGAGTACTTGACAAAACTCTCTCTTCAAAACTACTTGACCTAAAGTTTACGTCACCTCCCATAGGGTCGGAACTACGAGGTTTTGATCTTAATTAGTCCGATGGGGTACGTAGGCGAATCAACCCCGGTTGTTGTGTTAAAAACAAATTAGGTTTAACTTAGGGCTTGTTATTATCTATTCGCATTTTGCATAAAATCATTAAGAATCACTACAAGCAAGTAGAATGATTTAGTGTAGAATGAGGTACTCATTATTTAACTTAGTATCTGAATCCGAATCTAAGGTTTTGTAGATTAGATGGTCTAGTTTATAATTCATAGTCAATTTAGGGTTTTATTAGTTTCCCATTTAATCATCTTCAATTAACCCTAATAAATAAGATGACAGTGTCCCCAAGGATTTTAATTTCCTACCCGATGGGCCAAGGCAGTGTACCTGGAGAATCACTTACATGAAAGGAAATGAGTCATCATGTTGGAGTTGGCTCCCTGAGGAATGCTATAGATTCTAGAGTGCGAGCCAAAGCAAGTTACATGACAAAGGAAAGGTGCACATAGTGTAATGAAGAGATAGACCAACGTCGAAGAAGTTTCAATGTGATGAAGTGCCAGGGGCATGTCTGCATAAATGGCGAGAGCATGGGGCCAGCAGGATATATGCGGTGCTAGGGGGCACCCTCATGGAGATGGCATGGGGGTGCGGTCACTAAGTGGTGTGTAGGGGCACATAACACTGTGATAGCACATGGGCCCAGCCAAGGGAAGCAATGTCGTGGGCATGTCACAAGAGGTAGTGCTTGGATGCGGTCGAGCATCACGAATCGTGGGTGCAGGGACAGGTGTAGTGTTGATGGCACGTAATGCAAACACAAGATTGGGCGGGTTCAGGCATTACGGTTTCAGAGCGAGGCGGCAGAGGTGATAGAGCAAAGAGACCTTAATGAGATGAGAGACCTCAAGGGTGCGAAGAAAAAGAACCAAAGAGCAAGGAGTTGGGGGGGAGCTCAATCTGCTCCCTTTTGGATGTGGGAAGGAGCTCTCAGTATAGTCCCCACTCCTCCCTTAATGAGAAGGACATTCGTCTCCCACTGGGATGGAGCTCAGTCCGATATCAACACTTAAAGGCAATTTTTGGTGACGGAAGCATGGAAGGTCACTTAAAGCTGCGTCTCAAGTTGACCAGATTAGTAGCGTTGGAAGCTGTCTGAGAATATAATCAATCTGACTATTTGCAACGGGTTTGGATTATCATGTGAGCTCTCAAAGCACCGTTTTCAAACCAAAGGGAACTCTCACTCTATCTATGACGTTATGTTTGTTCCAAATAAAGCTACAAGGGATATGAGATTTCTATCAAGGATGGAGTTTGTCAAATTCAAGATGAAAAATTGGGCTTAATTGCTCAAGTGAAGATGACAGCAAACAGGATGTTCCATTTGTATCTCCATCGTATCACCTATTCATGTCTAGCTGCAAAACAGAAAAATACAGCATGGTTATGGCACTTTCGCTATGGTCATCTTAGTTTTGGTGGATTGAAGACCTTGCAACAGAAAGATATGGTGGAACGCCTTCCAGAATTTGTGTCATCCATAGACGTATGTGAAGATTGTGTTGTTAGCAAACAAACAACGTAACTCTTTTCCGAAAGGAAAGGCATGGAGAGCAAAGAAAACTTTGGAGCTGGTGCATTCTGATCTTTGCGGGCAAATAAATCCAACTTCTAATGGAGGTAAAATATACATAATTACCTTCATCGATGATTATAGTCGTAAAACACACGGGTCTATTTTTTTGCAAGAAAAGTCTGACGCTTTTTTAGCCTTTAAAAACGATAAAGCGTAGGGTGAGAAAGAGGTGGGAAGCCCGATAAAGATTCTTCGCACTGATCATGGTGGAGAATACAACTCACATGAATTTATAAATTTTTGTGAGATCCATGGAATCAAAAGGCAGCTTACAACAGCGTACAAGCCTCAACAAAATTGGAGTTTGTGAGAGGAAAAATCGTACTATTATTATCATATGGTGCGAAGTCTTTTGACGAGGAGTGGCATTCCGAAAACCTTCTGGCCTGAAGCAGTTAAATGGAGTATTCATATATTGAACAAAAGTCCTACCTTTGTTGTTCGAAATATGACTCCATAGGAAGCTTAGAGCAGACGAAGACCGGCGGTAGATTACTTCAAAATTTTTGGGTATATTGCTTACGCCCATATTCCAGATAAGAAGAGAAGAAAAACTAGACGACAAGGGAGAAAAATGCATTTTTCTTGGTGTTAGTGATCAATCAAAAGCCTATAAGCTTTACAATCCTAGCACCAAGAAAATTGTCATTAGTCGCGATGTTGTTTTTTATGAAGATCAAACCTGGCCATGGAGCGCAAATGGTGTTAAACAACATATTCCAGCCATTGGTTTGGCCGGTGATGATGATGAAGACATGCAACAGTCCATGGAGAATGAACAAGAACCAGCAATCACTCCAAATGTTTCCCAAGACACTCACAGCTAATGATGTACAATGACCACGCCGTGCTAGAAGAAGACCCACATGGATGTCAGATGATGAGGTACCATGAATTAACCAGACAAAGGATCCACTAACTTATTTTGCCCTATTCAGATTGTGATCCTACCACTTTTGAAGAAGTTGTCAAAGAATCAAAATGGCAAAATGCGATGGATGACAAAATTGCAACTCTCAAAAGGAACAACACTTGTGAGTTGACTAATCTTTCAAAAGGCCACAAAATAATCAGTGTCAAGTGGGTGTACAAGATAAAGTTTCAGGAGAATGGTGAAGTTGAAAAATACAAAGCACGCTTAGTAGCTAAGCAAGAGTTTTTTGTCAACTGTAAAAACGTATCTTCTAATGTGGCAAGGGATGACACAGTCAGATTGGTGATTGCATTTGCAGCCAAAAACCCATGCCTTATTTTCCAATTAGATGTGAAATCGGCTTTCTTACATGGAGACTTCGAAGAACATGTATTTATTAATCGACCTCCTGGTTATGTAGAGATCGGAGATGAGCATAAAATGTATAAATTAAGAAAGGCATTATATGGACTAAAACAAGCTACAAGGGCTTGGTATAGTCATATTGATGCTTATTTTTTGAAGGAAGGTCTTATAAAATGTCCACGTGAACATACACTTTTCACTAAACTTGGTGATGGAGGAAAGATGCTCATTGTGTGTATATATGAGGATAATCTTATCTTCATTGGAAATGATGGTTGAATTTGATATGTCAGATCTTGGGATGATGCACTATTTTCTTGGTATTAAAGTAAAGCAATCTGCTGCTGGGATTTTTATTTCTCAAAAGAAATATGTGCAAGAAATTTTAGACAGATTCCAGATGAGCAATTCTGTGAGCACATGAAGTGTGCTTGGTTTGAGGCTAACTAAAGATTTGAGGCTAACTAAAGATCAAGAAGGAAAGAAGGTCAATAGCACTCTATACAAGAAAATGGTGGGAAGTCTAATGTACTTAACGGCAACAAAGCCAGACATAATGTATTATGTGAGTCTCATTAGCATATACATGGAGAATATCCTACAGAGTTGCATCAGCTAGCTGCCAAGAGGATATTTCGGTACTTGAGGGAGCCATTGATTTTGGTTTCCTCTACAAGAAGGGAGAAAAATCAGATTTAATTGGCCTTACTGACAGTGATTATGCAGGTGATATAGATGATCGGAAAAGTACATTGGGATGCTTGGTTCTGGGCTGTTTTATGGTCATCAAAGAAACAACCAAGTAGTCACTTTATCAACCACTGAGGCTGAATTTTTTGCTTCAACTTCATGTGTATGTCAAGCTATTTGGCTGAGGATAATTCTTGAAGAGCTGCACTTCAAGCAAGAAGGAGCTACTACAATTTATTGTGACAATAGTTTAGCGATAAAGATTTTCAAATACTACGTTCTACATGCAAGAAGCAAGCATATAGATGTAATCTGTAAAGGTTCACTTCTTAAGAGATCTCGTGAAGGAGTTATTGATCGCATCCATTGCAAAAATGAAGATCAAGCTGCTGACATTTTTACCAAGCCCTTGAAGAAGGCTGCGTTTCAGAAACTAAGGAAGCTACTTGGTGTTGGCACGTTGGAATTAAATTGAATGTTCGGGAACTTTCAATTTAAAGGATGCATTGTTGAGTCACACGGTCTTATATTTGACCAAGTCCTTATTTGTTGATTGCAGTTCGAGTTTATAGGAGTACTAATATGAATGTGTAGTAGTGAATTAGTGCTTTACTATTAGTGGATTAGTGGGTTAGTGTTGAACCGTTAGTGGATTAGTGGGCTCCTGTTTTATCTATTTACCTCTTAGTCTTTGCTCTATATAAAAAGCAGTGATTGTAAGTACTGAGTAGAAGTGTGAGAATAAAATTATCCATCGTCCTATTTGATTTGTGTTCCTCCACTTTAGTATATATGCACATATATCTTTTATCATACCATGCTCATTTAGAGAAGTTTGTGGATTAGTTCGAAGATGTAGAATTTCACTACCTACCCCGCTCATGAATAATTACCTACCCCGCTCGCATCAATGGAAGATATACCCGAAGAACAAGTGGTAGAGCCTTTTGTGATACAAAAAAAAGATTGGCTAGCTTATTACTTTATGATTGCGCCCATAGAGGAAAATGAGGTAGCCGAACCATGGTACACCAATGTCCAGAACCTTATTGAGAGGGTAAATACCATGACGGATCTTCCGCGAAGGACCATGTATCATTGAGAAGGTGGACAACACAGTTTATCATGTGTAACCAGCACTTATATAAGAGATGCTTTAATGGAGAACACTTACTGTGTGAGACTGAGAGAGAAATCAATCAACTATGGAAGATATACATTAAGGAAAGTGCAAACCGCACATGAACGGCCAAATGCTAGTGAAGAAAATTCTCTGACAGAGATATTACCGGAGTATAATGAAACAAGAGTGCGTTGTGTGTGCAAGGAGGTGTCAAAAGTGTCAAGGGTATGCGAACATGCATCATCTTCCTCCTCAGGAGTTATACAACATGACATCACCATGGCCCTTTTCAGCTTGAGGAGTAGATGTATGAGGAAAGATCAGTCCTAAGGCTTTTAATGGACGTAAGTTCATACTTGTAGCCATATATTATTTCACAAAGTGGGTAGAAGCCGCTTCGAATGCCGTATCAATGCCAGGAAGGTGGCCCAGCTCATTCGAACCAACATCTTTTGTCAGTAGTCAGTACGGAGTATTTCAAGAGTTAATTTCTGACAACGAATTACATTTTGAAAGAGAAGGTTACAAATTTAGCTAAAGTGTATGGTTATCATCTGACATAACTCGTCACCCTACCGTCCACAGACCAATAGGGCAAGCGGCCAACAAGAACATGCTGAGTAAGATGACGAATTCCTGTCAAAGTTGGCCAAATAAGCTTCCTTATGCCCTCTGGGGCTATAGGATGTTGTGAGAACATCAACCGGGGCTACCTCATATTCACTACTTTACGGCATTGTGGCCATACTCTGAGCGAAATTGAAAATTGATTATCTTAGGGTACTATTAACCAAGTACCCGAGGAAGATTGGGTGAAACATCGCTTCGAAGAAATAACATTTTCAGGGTTACCACATTCAGGGTTACCAGAAGCAGAGTTACCCGAGCATTTAACAGGTGAGTGAAGGGACGTGGCTTGAAAAAAGGAGATTTAGTACTGAAGGAGAATAGCGGACAAATCTAGAAGCCGCGAGAAAAGTTTGAACCCAACTGGTCAGGTCCCTTATGATCAAGCAAATCATGACAAGGGTACAACGTTATTATTTGATTTAGACGGAATGTGAATTGTCACAATTAGTCAATCTAGATCGATTAAAAAATATTGTGCTTGAGTGAAATTTTTAATTGAACTACAAATGACCTGATCCTCCTTAGGAACAATATTCAGCACACACATATCAATGTGACACATTAATTAGAAGCACGTAAGAAACCCGTAAAGTAAAGTTACCTATGTTGCGGTCAAATTTTAATAAAAATATTTTATTCCACTAGATATGATATCGACTAACATTCTCAAGAAAAATAAAAAGAGCCTGCTAGGACAAAAACCTTGCAAAGGGTGGCCTAGGCAAAAGTTAAGGCCAAAGAAAAAGAAAAAAAAATCAACCAAAATACTAAGAGAAAATATAAAATGCCCACTATGACGAAAACTCTGCAAAGGGCATCCTAGATAAAAGTTAGGCCAAAAGAAAAAAAAAATCTAGGTCCTATCAGCATCCTAAGAGTAATCTACCATCATTTTCCTTTCTTCTTTGAGGGAGGGCTATCATCTTCATCTAGAACTTTATGATCGATCTGAACTTATGCATATCCACCTTATAAGTCAGCCTCTGAGATATCGGGATCATTTTCTCAAACTTATGCCTCAAAAGTTGGGCCACGGTCTGCTTTCCATATCTTCATGCCATTTGTACTCTTTTGATCAAAGCGACCTGCGACATAAGCATATATGCCATCTTTAGGTTCTGGAGCAGCCTTGATAGATAGTGGACATCAATGTGCAAAGTCCGTATTAGATTCCCATCAACATCATTGTCTTCAAATAGCTGGGAACCAATTTAAGACCACCGGATACAAGTACCCCCTAACCTCTTCTTCAGCTTGGGGATGATGAAAACTCTGAACTATACTTTGGGCAGATTTGCCTGAATCAGGTGACTCAGGCCCTAAACCTATTGCAGCATGAGCTTCCTCTTTAGTTCGCTCTAGATATTTGATCTCACAAGCACCCAAAAAAGTCTATGTTCAACTCTGCTCTCAGTTGGTTCTCTAAAGGCTAAACCTTTCTCCCAACAAGAGGCCAAAGCCAACTGATGTAATCTTCAAACAGCACTGGAGCAGTAGGATCCATGGAATTGATAAATGTATCATCCCTATGGAGCGATCGAAATAGGGAGAAGCACCCCAGCCTTGAGAAATAGCCTTAATCACTGAACGGCTAAGGTCTCTCACCACAGCAGAAAACTTATTACAAAAATACGGAACAACTTGTGCGTGACCAAACTGCCTAAGAATCCTACAAGAAAAGTAGAAGGATGTAGAGCACAGTCCTGGAAGACAAACATAGTGGTACCTAGCAATTCTCAGAATAGGTCCGTGGGATCTCCACCAAAAAAAGTACCAGCAGATATTAATATTCTTGGATTCCCGCACACAAAAAATGAGTCCAGTCACCTATACCAGAGCGGCCCTCGAAAAATAGGGGCCTAGAATGGAATGAACAAGGGTGATACCACCTCACATCAGTAGGTGTGGCTATCAGACGCATGTGATCAAGGATCCACATATATGAAGCAAGGGGCTACCCCTAAATGTAGCTCTCGGATCCCTATACACGTCGGTAATGGCATTTATGGTTTCAGCCCCTACTATCTAAATCAGGGTTTTTCCTTTTGAAGACACTTGGACTAATAACTCAGCCAGTCTCACATCAGCAACACTAGGGCCAACAACAGTAAAATATATTACCACCAGACACAACCCCAAAGCAGCCACCTGACCGCATGCATACCGCAGATCAGGGCTATCCAGTTTGGCAGAAAAATATTCTATCATGGGAGAAAGTAGAATGGACTCACCTCAGATAAAAGACTGGCCGACTCCTCGTCAACTTCCAGCAAACCCATGAGGGCTTGAAAATAGCCATCTTGAAGAATCATAACAGTGATAGGTAAATTTGCAAGGATATCCACCAAAGTAGAGAAGTATTCATGTGTCAGGCAAAGTTCCTCCAAGTTGAATCGGAAGACATAATTGTAGACTCATGATTCACTTCTGATTGAAAAGCCATTAAGATGAGTAAGCTCAACCTTGTTAAAGGAATCAGCAAAAGCTCAGAATTGGAGCTCAAAGATCGTAAGGTTATCTTTGGAGGTGATTGGGAGTTCTCTGGGAGAATGAAAGTCGAATGCCCCTTTGAATGATGAGTACCGAATATATAAAAAGAGAGCCCTAAGTTCTATGGAGATAGGACTCAAAAAAAATTAAAAATCAAAAAATTTTATCGGACAAACCGGCGGTTTTTTGTTTCGAATATTTTGACACGCAATATTTCTGATTCAACCATCCGGTTTTACAACAAAAAATGATTTTCTTCTGATCAACCCTCCGGTTTGACCATGAAATTTGATTTTTCTTCTGATTAACCGCCCAGTTTTACCATAAAATTTGAATTTGTTTCCAATCAGCCGTCCGATTTTACCCAAAGATTTGATTTTTTTCCTGACTTCCCAGCCAGTTACTCAGTGTTTGTAAAATTTTTATAAAGTTTGCCTATTTTGAGGCCTAACCCTGTACCTATTTCACAACTCAATCCAAATCCAATTTTCATCCAGTTTTTAGCCCAGTCTTCATTCTTTCTATGCAAGTGTTTGAGCCTACATCAAAACTAGTCATTTACATAGAAGTTGTTAATCAAATCTCAACTCAAAATTAAAGGGGGGGGGGGGGGAGGGGGAATTTATACATTACATCAAAGTTTGAATAAGGAGAGTCCCTAATGGACCACAAGTCCTACTCTAATTGATCAAATGTCTAGGTATTAACGACCCTGAGTCTTCTTCGGGCTAGGCTCCTTCTCCTTGCTGGCCCTCGAAGATTCATCATCTCGCTCCTTATCCTCAGTATCAGAGGATGACTCCACTATTATGAGCTCAGTCGATCCAGGCTTCCGTAAGTCTTGTAATAGACCGCTGCAACCCTAGAGGACATGTGCCTCAAACTTTGTCAGTGGAGAGGCTGAGGCTTTTCCTTTGCTCCCGATGTCAATCTCTCTTCCTTTCGACGGTGCAAGCTCTGGTTGGCGAATCGGCCTGAGGAGTACCTGACAAGTCACCTAGTCTTCCTCCTTACCTTTCCTCCTAGGTACCAGAGCCCTACCCATAGGAGGCTAAGTGGCCATAGCATGGGTAATAAGCTCCACAGAGCTCTATACTCTACTTGACCCACCTCTCAAAGGTGGTATTGAAGGAGTGGGAGTATGCACATATGTCGTCTCAGTAGATGGCTCGTACAACTTCAGCATGTCCCTTAAATTGGAAACCATGTCCTTAAGATTATGCCTCATCTGATAGGCATCCTTCAACATTGAGCTGGGGACTTACCACAAGGAAATTCATATAGTTAAAATCAAGTCTGAAATGATAAACATAACACAATCATTATTAGGGTTTGTCGTCTAGACCGGGGCAAGCTCCTTGACCCCAAAAACCTCTTCGTTCTTCTTTGGCTAGGGGATCGACTCCAACTCCTCGTTCTTGCCCCTTAAAACTATCGGCAATATCCAAAGAGGGAATGGGATATCATCCGTGAACGCTGCCTTCTTCTTTCCCTTACCCTTCTGATCTTGGGCCGCCCTAGCCCGTTGTATCCTCCACAACTACCTCACATTCAAATGAGGAGCCTAATCATTTCTCACGAATGCCTCATAGGTATGAGGATCGTTCAGCCACCTCAAGGAGGATATATTAATTCCCCCTAATCAAGCTCTACTTCAATCCCCAGTAATGGGTCCCCTGTTAGGGATATCTCAAATGGATGGGCTGCCAGGACACGGGCCTCAACGTCCATGTGATGATAGAAGAGCACCCCCTCTCCCAGGCAAAAATCCTCCTAGGTGTATTGCGACACCCCTAAGCCCAAGTGACGTCACCGGAGTTGAGTTGTCGATCATAAACACAACATAACCCTGCTGGATTAAGGACCAACTCTAGATACATAACTTTATATACATAAAGCTTCAAAAGGGCATCCTTACAAAAAATTTCACTACCACGTTCAGCATAAAGACAATGAAAGTTTTAAAATAGAACATCTAGATCCCAAAATATGGTTGACTTCATCTTACGTCTCTTTTTATAAATCAAGCCAACTTCTCCTTTCCATCCCCCGATGTCTCACCCAGTTCGACCTTACCACCAGAAACAACACAGATAAGGAATGCGTACAAATTGCCCAGTAAAGAGAACACGAGGATTAACGTGCACAGACGATGCGACAGCCTCGGGGAAAACAATAATCGACCCAACGATATCAATAAACAAGAGTTCAATAAATAATGCCACATCAACCTAATGGCCAAGCGATATATTTTTTTTTCCATCAGACTAAGCGGCTTTAAGGCCCAACAGAACAACATTATCTCCACATTTTATGAACAGGACTAATCGACTAACAGACTGATGGACCATGTAAATGAACATTAAATCAGTACAGCCAAATTAAACATTAATGAAGTACAAGCCATTAAAATCGTTAATATCGAGATGAAGTCAAATGCAATGCAGACTCAGACCCGACTGACTTGACTCGACCAAACACGACTCACACGCCATACATCTTTTTTTCGGTGATCATATTTCGTAGGCCCTCCTTTCATATAATGTCTTGTGTTCCGGGATGTTCATCTAAGTCTCAGGTAATTAAAAGAGACGTTAACCACAAGAAGGGAACTCACGAAGAGTATTCGTCCCCAACCACGCTACCGCCAAATTACAAGTTACACAAATTGGACGGACTTAAGGAAATAAGTTCGCCGTTAAAACATATAACATGTAAAATTTATTCCTATTGATTTTTGGCCGTTAAAACATATAACATGTAAAATTTAATAAACTCTTTCAGTCTCTACTTTATTCATATTAATCTTTGGCCGTTAAAACATATAACATGTAAAATTTAATAAACCTAACCCTGAGTTTATTTTTTATATTTTGTCTTATACTCCACATTAGGGGTCGAATTGCCTGGGTATCCAGTCGGACAAACCGGAATCAAAACCACCATGGTTCGACTCTGGTCCTATAAGAAGTAATCTATATTTCGGTCTTAGACCTAGACTCGGAAAATGAGAAAGACTCTTTTTATGGTTTTGCAATAGAAATGCGATCACAAAAAATGGGAGACAATTCTATAATGATTATCTATACAATAAAGCTATTAAAATTACCTATGAAATTAGATGCATGAGACTAACTGCCTTATAAAGTGAATAAGAGGGGCTAAATTCTTGGGAGAGATGATATATCACTTCACAAGGAAATGTTAGAGAGAATAAACTTAATCAGAACTGAGACTAAGACTCAGAACCAGCCCTCTGAAAATGAAGGCCAAAAGGCCTATTTATAGAGCTCTAGGGTGTCAGAACTGATAAGACTGGCTATGCCATTCTGCAAGGTTGAGATAAGTCAGAATATTCGATAAAATTCACATATTGACAAAAGTCAACTAACCGGCCCGTTCATCCCATAATTTTATACTAAAATTTTAAAATGATTTTTTCAAACTTTGGGACATTATTTGATCCTAATTTTGGTAATTATCTCTAACTTTGCTGATGGGATGAGCCAGATTTGAGATTTATCATCCTTAACCATATAAATCATTGATGTAATCTTTGCATTAGGGAATTCCCAGAACTATTCCCTAAATTATCTAGAACAAAATAAAATGAAACCTAGACACTTGGACTGCTGGACTTGACTGAGCTCAATTACTTACTTGACATTTAGACTTATGGCCTTGACAGGTAGACATGACTGGACCAAATCAATTAAGTCAGTTATACTACCAGGCCTAAGCTTAATAATAAAATCTAATAAATAATAAAGCTCACTATTTATTTAGTTTATAATAACTACAAAAGTGGGGTGTCTATAGAGCCCCTCGGTAAGGGAGCTTGCACGTGAGCGAACATCACCAAAAACAACATTTTTTTGTAATGACACGGAAAAGATCACAAGACTCTAACCAAACTCGAGGACCATGACTAGATATGAGGTCAGGCCTTTACAAGGCTTCCTACATATCCTACGGGGAGGAATTAGACTGAGTTTGTTAAGATACAAATATTGTTCAGAGCTGGATCCAACAGTAACAACAATTGGTAATCGAACAATATACTAACATAAATGTTTTCTGTTCTCGGAACCACCAAATCGATTTGAATGGTCGACATAAAAAATCAATATCTAGATGCCAGAGCCCCCAAATTGATTTAAAAGGGTCGTCCAGACATGTTAAGGAAATAATAACTTTGTCCCGTTGCCAGAGCCACCAAATCAATTTGAATGGCCGACGGATAGAGCCGTATATCTAGATGCTGGAGCCTCCAAATAAATTTGAAAGGGTCGCCTACACAAAGAAAAAACAGAATCTCGCTTATTGTCGAAGCCACCAAATTGGTTTGGATGGTCGACAGACAAGATGATAATATTGCTAGTTTTAGGAGCCCCTAAATTGATTTAAAAGGGTCGTCTAGCAGTACGAAAATAACTTTGGCCGCTATGGGAGCCACCAAGTTGATTTAAGTGATTGACAGAGTAGAGGCTTAACTGAGAGCCGGAGCCAACAACGCGTCACAGCGATTGGTCGCTTAGTCAAAACATGACTTATTTCTAAGAGTCGGAGTGACAAACCTATCAAAGTAGTTGGTCGCTTAGGTAAAAGGAAATTTCAAAAACATCACAAATATCACTCAAAGCCAGAGCCAACAATGTCATAAGATAGCTAGTCGTTGAATGTAGAACATATCTGTAACGCCCCGAATTTTCGGAGCGTTCATATCAAATAAATAAAGTCAGAAAACCTCAAAATATTGAAAAGTCTCCCAAGTGGTCATTCAGAGCATCTACTAATCAACCCCAAAGATACATCAATAAATATCATAACGGCCTAAAGCATTTATATAATCCAAATTACTCCGACATGGAGTTCCCAAATAAAATCTGAACAAATTCAATTATCTTAATTATTACATCTAAAAATGCCAACACTGATTCTGAGATAAAAATCGCTAGCTCTCAGTCACACAGCTAGCCCTATAATTCAATCCCATCTACTAATCATCTGAAAGGAAAATAATAAGGGAGTGAGCCAAATGCCCAGTAAGGTCGCTCAACGGACCAACAAAAAAGGATACAAAATGTCTGAGAAAATAAAATTACGGACATACAGAATTTTTAACAGAATAGGCATAAAAAGAAATTTGAAATGCCAAAAAATATTTTTGTACAGAGACAGACACTAAAGAGCTATTCAGAATAAGGTCACACATGCCATCACTGACACGTGAAATCAGAACTCTATCATTCACAATAGATTATGTGTTTCTTAGCACATACCTAAATTTCAAAATAAAAAATAAATTACCTCAAAGCAATGATAGAAATTTCCAAAAGTTTCTTCCTAGGGATTCTCTGGAGGCTTTTCTGAACTCTCTTGTGTTCTTATTAAATATATATTGTAGTCATCAGATACCTAAAGAAAAAAAAATGTACCTATATTCCTAAAACAATTATAATTTCAAAATACCCATTACGTCCCCAAACTAACTAACTCTCTCTCTCTCTCAAGCATTTAAATATGCAGGGTCTAACAATATCAATATAATTGATATGAAAAAAATGTTGCTTCTAGCGACAAACATGAGAGTTTGCACTGGCCTTACACTGTACAGAAATCACTGAACTGGACAACATATTCGAATACTCGGATCGCAAAAAAATTCGAGGATAGGGTACCAGGTATACACATGCAAGCACACGTATGTTGGATAAAAACACCCTAGGCAGAACGAGCTAGGTATCATGTGAAATGCACAGGCAAGAAAAACAGGTAACAAAACGGCCATGCAAGCACACAAGCACGTGGGAAAATAAAGTCTATTTCACACTCTTTTTTTTTATCGAAAATTGGCCGGTTAGTTAAAAGATAAAAAAAAAAGGTTGAAATATTGAGTCGAAAACCGGCCAGTTAGTCAGGAGGTTTGATTTTTTGAAATTTGAAGAGGCGAAAACCAACCAGTTAGTTAGCAAGTTTGACCAATTTAAACGGAAAATCAGCTGGTAAATCCGCTTAGATTTGGGCGCGACATTTAGGGTTTTTTTCATAACTTGAAAAAAAACCCAAACACTTTCTCTCTCTCAAATTTCTTTCTCCCAAGGACTTCTAATCGCCCAATCCTATCCAAAATACATCTCTAGCTTATAAAACCCTAGGATTCTCTTTGCTTGTTCCCCAATTTTTGAGAAATCATGGAGTTTATACAAACTAGAAGGGAACATGAAGGAGGGCCACAAATTGGCTGAATTTTGTGCTTCCGGTCAATGAATCAGACGGATAACCACTAGCTCTTGACTCCAGATCAAGGACTTCACTTGAGCAAACACTTTTTTGCTGACGAGGTACGTTTTCCAATGAACTTTCTCCCATTACCCACACTAATTCGTACTTCTTCACACACAAGTCATCCCCATGCAAAGTAAGGCCCACCGATGCCATTTTTTCAACAATTCATGCCACAAACTGGATGGCTCTTTGAGATTCTTATCTTTTTTTCTTGATTTTGTAGCCCCTCCCAATGATCATACGATGTAGGGGCTCCCCAAATTTGGTTAGGGAATGGTGGGCCAAGATACCCCAATCTGTAACTAGGTGCTAGAATAACCGGTACCTATTTTGAGCTTTTCCTAGATATGTTGCATGCTGCGACCCGTGGTAAAAAACATCTTCTATGCTTGGCCGAGCATTGGTAGGATTCCATTAATACTATTCACTTATCGTTCAGGGAAGCAAGCTTACCCCGTACGATTTCGTGAATATCATCAATATTTGCGTTCGAGGGAGGCCTGTTCCATGGGCCTATGATCTCGACAGGATTGAGACCTCGTGGTCCAGTTACTTGGTTTTGAACCGTCTTTTAAGAATGACAGTTCCATCTTGTTGGGTACCCTTCGTGCATACTACGAGGGTATGAATCTAGAGGGATCCGATGGGCCAACTATTAATCAGTACGTCCAGGGTTTCTTGCGATATGTCTTGGGGGGAGACATTCTTCAGCAACATGGACAAATATGTGTAGATATGGTGCCTATGAGCTTTGGATGAGGAGGGAGAGACAGGGGAGTACGACTTGGGTACTTATGTTACGGCGTATATGTACCATTCTATCGATGGGTATCTCGGGGGTAGTCTCTAAGCTTCATGGGATATTACAACATCTAGAAGTATGTCTATGCTCTTTTGGTGATTTTCATATTATTCTTGTGCACACTTTTTGACATCTTGGCTCACATGTGGTGTATGTTCACAAGTTTGGGCCTTTTAGGTCCTGGAATCGTGTGCCTTGCGACTGGGTGAGGGGCACACTAGAGAGATAGAGCCGATGATGTTCTCGTGGAACTTTTAGGACGAACGGGTAAAGGCCACAGTGGGGGACTGCCAAGAGAGCTTCAATGGGCTAACTCACTGCCTAGTAAGTAATTCATTTGAATTTTGAATTTTCATTAATGCACATTTATGAATACTCACAATTTGTCCATTTTATTTCAGGCTTCTCAATTCGAGTGGGAGACAACTGACGCTTATCCCGAGGAGTTGGCACTCACTGGATGCCAGGTGTTGCTGGTAGGGCCCTCACATGAGGAGTTCTACCTGAGAGGGTGAGTGCTCTTTCAGCATCATATGGACATCAAGGCCCGTATCCCCACAGCCCCTCCCTTTGAGATGTATCAGATGAGGACCCTAGATCGGGACTACGGTAGAGCTTGGTCAGGGGGATCGATGAACGATCCAAGTATCTACATGGCATTTGTGAGAGAAGACTTGGCTCCCCGCTGACTACTGATTGGCTGAGGAAGGTACAGTGAAGTAAGGCAGAGGCGAAGTCCATAGATAATATCTTGGTCCCTCCCTGGATGGTGCCGATCTTACTGAGGGGCAAGGGTCAGGAGAAGGAGCCGATCCCCAGCTAAAGAAGGATTACAATGTCTTTGGGCTCAAGAAGCTCGTGCAAGTCCAAAAGGTGAACCTAAACCTTAACTGAGCCTAAATTGTCATTTTTCCTTTGATTTTAGTGCTATGTGATTCTTTATTATAGGTCACTTGCCCAGTTTTTACAGATAGGCAAAATCTCAACTCAAAACAAAAAAAATATAGTTGTGGGTTAAACCACGATTTGAATAAGTCCCTAATGGATATTAAGTCTTGTTCTAAGCCAAATTCATCATAGCTTCCTCGGGTCTTCCTTGGGCTTGCCTCCTATTCGTCGTTGCGTCCAGAGTATTCATTATCTTTCTCATACTCCTAGCCCTCGGGATTAGGGGACGACTCCAGTACCATAGTCTCGTCCGATTGAGGCTTCTTATAGGTCTTACAAAGACCGCAGTAATCCGAGAAGATTTGCGTCTCCACTTCGGTGGAGGGCTAGGGCTTTCCTTTTGCTCCATATGGTAACTTCTTTTTCCTTTGATGGCGCTGACTCCAGTTAGCTCACCTTCTTCGTGAAAGTCTGACAAGTGGCCCTTGTTTTCATCTAACTTCCCTTCCAAAGTTCTGAAGCCCTTTTCATAAGAGTCTGAGTGGCAGTAGATGGGGTCATTGGCTCCGTAGAGCTCTGTCTTCCGCTCAAAACACCTCCCCACGGTGGCATCAAAGGAGTAGGAGTAGGTGCCTCCGTCGTCTCGGCAGACGGCCCATATACCTCTAGTAAATCCCGATAGTTGAATAACATGTTCTTAAGACTGTGTATCATTTGATAGGTTGTTGTGAAACAGATACAGAGGTTTAGCCTAAAAATAGGCTAACCCTGTCAAATTTTCACAAGCACTAATTATCGGCCGATTAGTCGGTAGCAAAATCAAAAGTCTGAGTAAAAGCGACGGCAAACCAGTAAAAAAATCAAATATTATAATAGAACATGTACCGTTGATAAAAAACAAAATCAAAATTTGTGGTAAAACTAGACGCTTGATCATAAGAAAAATTAATTTTTCTGGTAAAACGGGACGGTTGATCAGAGAGATGGACCGTCAAAATACTCAAAATAAAAAGGAAAACCAGCCAATTTATCCGATAAAATTCTCTATTTTTTTTTAATTTTTGAGTTTTATCTCTATACAACATAGGGCTCTCTCATTATAAATTCGGAACTCATTCCTTCGGAGGGACATTCGACTTTCATTCTCTTAAAAGAACTCCCATTGGCTTCTAAAGATAATCCCATGATCTTTGAGATCCAATTTTGAGCTTTCGCCGATTCCTTCAACAAAATCGAACTTATTCATCTTGATGGGCAATTCACTCTGAAGTTTGTCATGAGTCTGTGGATTGTGGTTGTTCATGAAGACATTCTCCTAGCTGCGTGCAAATTCTGGGATTCTGACGATCATGTCTATCGACTCATGAAGAATTATCTCCTCTGGTAGACATCCTTGAAAATCTATACATTGTTCTTCCGATTTTCCAGGATGGTTATGTTAAGGCCCTCTAGGATTTTCTAGGGGTCAATGAAGAGCGTGCAAGGTCTTTTATCCGATGTGAGTCTATTATGCTTTCTCCCCTAATAGAATACTTTTCTGCCAAAATGGGTAATCATGACAAGCAATATGCATGTGATGGGTAACAACCTCGGGTTGTGTCTAGTAGCCAAATACCTTATATTGTTGGCCCTCGTATCGCTAATGTGAGGCTGGCCGAGTTATTATTTCAAATTTCTTTGAAAGAAAAAATCTTGATCTCAGTGGTGGTAGCTAAGACTATAAATGGTATTACCAAGGTGCATGAAGATTCGAGTGCTGCATTCAAGGGTAGCCTCTTGCTTCTGTATATGTGGCTCCTCAATCATATGCGGTTGATAGTTACTCCTGCTGATGTAGGGAGGTATCGCCCCTGTTCTTTCCGGTTTAAGGCCTTGCTTTTTAGGGTTGCTTGGGTATAGATGATTAGACTCGCTTCTTCTATGTGCACGACTGAAAGGATATTTACTGGTACTGCTACTGGTGGAGATCTTAGGGGCCTGTTCTGCAGACTGCTAGGTACCACTGTGTTTGTCTTCTGGGACTGCGCTCGACATCTTTCTGCTTTGCTTATTGGATTATAAGGCAGTTTGGTCATGTACATGCTTTTTCGAATTATTTCAATTGTTTTTTCGCTGTGGTAAGAGACCTTAGCCCTTCAGTATTAAGATTGGGGCTCCCATCCCTATTGCGATTATTCCATATGGAACGATACAATTATCGCTTCTACGGACCATATAGCTCCCATGATGTCTGAGGAGTACATCAATGGGATTTGGCCTCTCGTTGGCGGAAAGGTTCAGAATTTAGAGAACAAACTAATAGCAGAGTTAAAGTGGGACTTTTCCAGCACTTGTGAGCTTAAACATCGGGAGTGAGCTAAAGAAGAAGCTCGCACTACAATAGACTTGGGGCCTTAGTCGCCTGACCCCAGTAAATAGTCTCAATGTATAATTCAGAGTTTCTACTGTCTCAAAGCTGAGGGAGAAGTCCGAGGCACATGGATCCGGAAATCTTGGATTGGTTTCCAACTGTTTGAAGAGAAATTTGATGTGAACGGGAATTCGATTAGATCTCTGCACATTGATGAACCACAAAAAAACTCTTCCTCGCTGCTGGAGAAGAAACAACAAAAGAAGCCATTGTCTATCAAAGTTGTTCAGGACCAAGAAGACAATATGGATGCTTACGTCGATTTGATTTAATCGCAAACGTGACAAGGGTAAGGGGATCGAGAGAATGGACCGAGGCCCAGCTTTCCAAGCAGAAGTTTTGGAGGATGTGATGTCGATATTTCAAAGGCCGACTTATAAGAAGGACATGGAGAAGTTCAAGTCAATCATATTTTTGGATGAAGACGATCGTCCCTCTTGAAAGAAAAAGAAGAAAATGTGGTGGTAGATTACCCTTATGTTACTGATAGGACCCAGAAGTTTTTCTTTTGCCCTTACTTCTGTCTAGGCTGCCCTTTGCTGGGTTTTCGCCCTAGCGGGCATTTTTATTTCTTTTTCTAGTTTTTTGATTGTGGCCTTTGTCTTTGCCCTAACTTTTGCCTAAGTTGCCCTTACAGGGTTTTCGTCCTAGCGGGCATTTTTATTTTTCTCAAGAATGTTAGTCTATATCATAGCCAGTGGAATAAAGGACTTTAATTAAAATTTGACACACCCGAGGTAACTTTACAGGCTACCTATGCACCTCCATCTATGTATCACATTGATATGTGTGTGCTGGAATAATGTTCTTAAGGGGGATCAGGTCATTCATAGTTCAACTACAAATTTACACTCATGCATATTATCTCTTTAGTCAGTTTAGATTGACTAATTGTGATATATCAGTCTCATGACTCCCATCTAAATCAACCAATAATGTTGTACCCCCAGTCATGATTTGTTTGATCATATAAGGACCTGACTAATTACATTCAAACTTTCCACGTGGCTTCAAAATATGTCCAATATTTTCCATCAACATCAAATCTCCTTCTTTCAAACCGTGTCCCTTTACTTGTTTGTTAAATGCTCTCACGACTCGATTTTGGTAACCCTGAATGTGCTATAAAGCTTTCAATCTCTTCTTATCTGCCAGTGGTAGCTCTTCAAAGCAGTGTCTTACTCAATCTTCCTCGACTATTTGATTTTCCATTAGCACCCTCAGAGAATCCACTTCTAATTCTACTAGGAGTATGCCTCTATTGTGTAAACTACCGAATATGGGATAGCTTCCGGTTGATGTTTTCACCGATGTCCTATAGCCCTATAGGGCATACGAAGCTTATCCGGCCAACTTCTATAGGAATCTGTCATCTTACTCAGCATGTTCTCATTATTCATATTGGCGGCTTCTACAGCCCTATTGGTCTGAGGATAGTAGGGCGATGAGTGACATCGGATGATACCATATTTTTTGACTAAATCTGTGACTTCTCATTTGAAATGTACCATGTTACCTGAAATCAACTCTCGAGCAATTTGTATCGATAAATAATATTGGTCCAGATGCACTGGGCCACCTTCCTGGCATTGAGCACAGAGTACGAACGGCTTCCACCTACTTCGTGAAATAGTTTATGGCTACTAGTATAAACTCGTATCCAGTAGAGGCCTTGGGACTGATCTCCCCTATTACATTTGTACCCCAAACTGAAAAGAGCCAAGGAGATGTCATGTTGTATAACTCTCGGGGAGGGAGATGCTGCAAATTGGTGTATACTTGAGACTTATGACACCTCCTTGCATATTAGATTCAATCTTGATCTATTGTACTTCAGTAATATCCCTATCGGAGAATTTTCTTCACTAGCATTCAGCCGTTTATGTGTGGTTACACTCCCTTGCATGTATGTCTTCCATAATTTGACTGCTTTCTCTCTCGGTCACACACAATAGGTGTTCTCCATTGTAGTGCTTCTTTTATAACTGCTGGTCGTACATGATAAATTGTGTTGCCCACCTTCTTAAAGACACGCGGTCTTTCGAGGAAGATTCGTCAGGGTATTTATAATCCTGAACAAGATTCTGAACATCAATGTACCAAGGTTTGGCTACTCCGACTTCCTCTATAAGTGTTTTCATGGAGCAGTATGCTGGTCGATCCCTTTTGTGTATCACAAATGGATCCACCTCCTATCTCTCGGGTATATCCACCATCAACGCAAGTGTGGCTAAGGCATCAGCAAAATTGTTCTTGAGCCATGGTAAGTAATAAAATTCTACATCCTCAAACTGACCCACCATCGTTTCTACATGGGCATGGTATGCATGTAGACGTTCATCTCTGATTCTCCACATCTCCTGAATTTGGTATATGATTAGCGCTGAGTCACCATCCGCCATAATCTTTAGAACTTCTAAGCTTAGAGCCATCTCTAAATCGATGATACAAGCTTCATTTTTGGAGATGTTGTTAGTACTGCCAAAAATACAGCTTGATTGTTGTGGGCGAATGGGCTCCGTCTGGTGAGATTAACAGTATTCCTACTCCAAATCTCTTATTATTCTGTGCTCCATCAAAATACAACTGCCAAGTCATCTCCTATTCTGTGACACAAACTCCTTCATCCGGGAATTTTGCCTCCCATTTGTCGATATCCTCTTTCAGACAATCACCTAACAAGTCGGCCACGGCCTTTCCTCTAACTAACATATGTGATATCGAATTCAGAAAGCAACATAAGCCACTTGGCAGTACAGTTGGATGAGACTGGTTTCTCAAACAGATACTTCATGGGATCCATCCTAGCCAATTGTAGTTGGATGCGATAAGCCAAAACATAATGCCTCAACCTCTGTTACCCAAACCATAAATACACATGTCTTCTCCAAAGCTGAATAATTCACCTCCACTTGAGTCAATTTCTTGCTGACATAATAAAGCTCTTTCAACCAACCATTTCTCTAAATGTTAGGCTAACATAGCTCTGGTTGCAATATCAGTTATGATTAGGTATAACAATAAAGGACTATCGGGTACCGGAGGGCTCCGGACTGGGGGGCTGTTGAGGTACTATTTGATCTTGTCAAAGGCTTTCTGGCATAAAGAGTTCCACTCTTTGGTTGAGTCTTTCTTCAACAAGTTGAACACAAGCTCACAAATCATAGTCAGTTTGGATATAAACTGTCTAATATACTGGATTCTACTCAAGAATCCTCGGATTTCTTTCTCTCCTCTTGGTGAGGGCATCTCAACTATAGCCTTGATTTTAGCTGGGTCAACCTCTATTCCCCATTTTCTCACCATAAATCACGGTTACTTATAGTTCCCGAAAGTGGCCTAACTAATATATTTTTCCAACTATAACCCTGAACTCACACTTATGGAAGTTGACTCTCACGTTGTATTGCCCTAACTTCTCAAAGTATTTTCTCGGGACTGTGCAATGATCTTCACGTTTACTAAGATTTGATGATCGTAGCATCCACGTATACTTCTACCTCCTCGCGAGTCATATCATGGAAAAGGGGGGTAGTGGCTCGCTGATATATAGCCCCAGCATTCTTCAAACCAAAAGGCAATATTGTATAACAAAAGGTGCCCCAAAGGGTGTTGAAACTTGTTTTCTTCTTATCCTTTGAAGCCATTTTTATCTGATTATATCCACAAAGCAATCCATGAAAGAAACCAACTCATGCTATGCGGTGTAGTCTGTGATATGATGGACATAGGAAAGTTATCTCTGGGGGAAGCTCAGTTTAGGTCTCGGTAACCAACACACATTCAGAGTCGGTGGTTGGTTTAGGGACTGGTACAATGTTGGCTAGCCATGTGGGGTATTTTGTTACTCTGATGAATCCAATATGAAGTAACTTCATTACATCCTCTTTAACCTCAAGGGACCAGTCTGGCCTTAACTTACAGAACTTCTGTTTGGCAAGTTTGGCTTTTGGCAGGATAGGTAAGCGGTTGCCAAAATTGACGGGTCTATACCTGGCATGTCACTATATGACCAAGAAAATGCATATATAAATTCCCTCAGGAGTGCATGATTTCTTCTTTTTTTGTCTCTCATCTAGATTAGCCTCTATTTTGATTTCTTTAAAATTTTTGGGCGTACCTATGTTGACTTTGATTGTTTCTTTTGCTATACGACTAGATTCCCGATTTTCTATTTCTTTCAACATTTCTATTAAACATTTTTTTCTCTTCGGGTCCATTAGTTGTAACTCATCATTAATCGTGTTGATTAATTCATCATAACCTATATCAGCACCAAGGAATAATCAAAATCAACCATCACATTATCAGTCAAATAGTCTGGAAAACATAATAAGTGAGCAAATTTAGGGTGTCTAGAGTGACATAAGCAACCATGTCTTTCGACTCCAGAGCAACATTGACAGTAGGACTTCTTTTGGTAATCTCTCCCACAGTCTGCAGTCCGTACTCGATCATCCAATTTCTTACATCGACATGTGCTGGGGTGAGTACGCTTGTTGTGTTTACAATTTGGCCGTCCACTTCGTCGATAAGCACCAGGATATGCATATGTTAAAGTATATTGTCATTCCCTCAGGTTCAATGAATTTCATCCAATCAGAAACATCTTCGATACTCGACTCAGTGAGGAATCACAGTTCCTCATCTTCAACCCATTCACCGTCATATAATATTTCTCATCCTTTGACCAGTTTCCCTGTTTCAACATTGTAGACAGGCTCCCGAAATCTGTAAAAGAGTCCACCCCATCCTTCCTTACACAAAACATCCATTCAAGGTGGGGGACCTTAGTCAGGGTATTGAAAGTTCATGAGCTGCCTTATTCCTTGTATCTCATAGCTTAGGCTACCTTTCTAATGGCTTCTTTCTTCACTTTCTTGGTTGGATTTTATCCAACCTAAACTGATCCGTCTTATTCTCGAGAATCGAAAAGCTGTGAAGTCCTTGGCAGTTTCGGCCCAAACCCTTTCCAAGAAAATAGTAAAGCTTTCTGTACATGGGAAGTATTTATGTATTACTGTAAGGTGCCAAGGTGAGGAAGTTTTCAACGAGACAAAATTCCTCCATACTCTAAATACTATATCGGGTTATCAATCCTGAATCCACTGAGCAAAACATCCAACGCGCCATGTGGTATCTCAACACTATTTTTGTCCTTTTCTACCTGCCAAATCTGAGGTATCTGAAAATCACCCATGATTGTGAAGACTGCCGTATCCAAAACAAACTTAACTTTCTGGTGCAATGTAGAAGGGATTGCACCTATAGAGTGTATCCATGGCCTTCGTAGTAAGAGATTGAATCCAACAGTTGAACTCAACTTTGAAATTGGCGGTTCCAACAGTCATAGGGAGCTTGACTGTACCAATCACCTCTCTCCAGGTAATGTCATAGGCTCGGATGACTTGATTGGAATGGATAAACTCTTAGGGGTCAATGCCGAGGGCTTGAATAGTGCATATGGGTAAACATTCAGGGCATAACCATTGTTTATGAGGATTAAGGGAACCCTCTAATAAAGTGCTCACATGGTGATATGGAGTGGGTCGTTGTGGCAAGTTCCTAACTTGGGCAAATTTGATTTGAAAAAGGTGAGGACATTTCTGTCATCCAAAGTAAGGAACCAACTAAAGGCAGCTCCCGTGAGGGTACGGTGGAAAAGCTGTATCAAATGGTTCTAGTTCACGCGCTAATGCATGAATAGACATCTTGATATGCACATTTGGCTCTGTGGTCCCATCAAACTTGTCCATCTCCGGCATCTTGAATTTAGGGGACAACCTATCTTCGGGATTCATGGTCAGGGCGCGGTCTAATGGATAATCGGCTCTCCTCGTTCGGGCAATTTGAGATTTGAGCGCCTTCAGTTCATCTTTCCACTCCGAAACTACAGGTTTCATTTTTTCATCCTCAGATTCATATTGCAAATCAAACTCGGGACCCTTCTTGGCAATATCTTCTTCTCCATCATTGCCTCATCATCTTGTTCTTTCCTACCTCTCATCTTCAGGTGGTCTATTTCTTTATCTGTTTGGAACTGTTGATCTGCCAAGGTTGCTAGACCGGTCTGAAAATCCTTCTGTAATTCACTGATAATGCGACCAAATTTACCACAAGTGGGAATTGTTCAGCCATTGGGGTTCATGTGAGCTTTCCCGATGAGTCTCGATACCAACCACGCTTAGCCTTAACTATATAGAGAAATGTTTCAAAAAAATTAATCACACAAACTACATAGATCAAGCTGGCTGGCTTATACCCTGTGGGAAAAGGGAAGCTTGGTTTTTCTGGTCAAGGGTGCATTTTTTAATTTTCAAAAGTAGGGGGAAGGACTGACTGGCCATTCAGTCAGAGTGAAAAACCAGTTGGTTGGACAGTGGAGTTAGGGTCTATTTCTGAAAAATTTCAGGGAAGGGGCTAACTGTCCGGTCATCCAGGTGGATAAATCAAACGGTTAGTCAGTGGGTTTGATTAGGGTATAAACCAGCCAACTTCGAATCAAGTAATGCCCTTACTGACTAACCGTCTTGTTAAAAGCGTGATAAACTGGTCTGTTAATCAGAGTCTCCCCTCCTTTACGAGATTATCAGTTAGCTTACATAATATTGTGTGGTTTCCATGCCAAAATGCCATTGGCTAAATATAGGTATTCTCCCAAAAAAGGGTAAAACATTGAATGGTTAGGTGTGCCATTTTCTCTAAACACCGGTGTAAAGGTTAATCCATCGTCTCGACAGTACCATATACCTACGTCTCGTAACTTAGGTAGTTAATAATGGTGATCATCTGCACGTGTACAAGATGTTTGATGTACAAAGAAACTGGGAGGTCCCTTTAGTACGAGGCCATGGAGCTGAGAGTACTATCAAAAGATCATCTTGAAACCAGAAGGTCCAAGGCTTCAACCGCTGCCCTTAAGTGGCGCAGTTACGGTAAGATGTGCGCGTGTGAAGTAGACAAGTAAAAGTACAAATATCATAGTTATATCATATTGCACTGCACTGGTCATAAATACGAAGAAAATACAACAAGGCCAAAACATCAACAACAACAAAAAAACCTCTTTATTTTTTGTGTCCCCAGTAGAATCGCCATTGTAGCGAACCGCCTCAAAAAAATCCCCTGAAAGGAATTTATGGGAGTCGCCATCTTATTTAACTTAAGCAAGGGGAAATAAGAAAAAAAATCATGAAAATGACTCTAACTTGTCCAGAAGACAGCTTGTCACGCCCCGACCCGGAGGCGGACCTACATATACTATTTCAAAATATTCCTGCTTACCAGAAATATGATACTCAAAGCATCTTACCAAAAATGTGACCTCAAAGAGGTAATCAGAGCTCTAAATCATATCTGAAATAAAAGGCATTCAAGTTCATCATCAACGTCTAATAATTGCAGCGGAAGTTTGATAACAATAATTATTTCCCAACCATTGGGGTACCAAAAGTCACTGAATCAAAAACTATTACATGGTTCTTATTTCAAAGCTACTAAGAAAATTATCAATTAAAGTTCATTCCAAGCTTAAGCATAATGCTATTAACTTCTATAAATCGTCTCAGCTTAACTACCTGAAATGGGGAAAGAAATAGGGGTGAGCACAAAGCCCAGTAAAGATCACACACACACACCCACGGAGTACAACGCTAGTATCCAATAATATATAGCTGAGTCCAAACAAAGCATATGAAAACGAAAGTACAAAGACGATTAAAAATCTTAGCACGACAAATAATTTCACTTCGGGACATCCAACCCATCAAATATCAAGTCAAAGTCAAAGGAACGCAATCGAATAATTGAACTAATAATCCAATACGGTACAATCACGTACTACGTGACTGTAAAGCACGTTAACCTAAGCACCTGAAGGTTCTAAGTTCAAAGTTTGCATACCGGTAGCAATAGCCATATCATGTCATGGCATCACGTTAACCTAAGCACGTGTAGGTTCTAAGTATTAGTTCAATTCGAAAGGGTCCAAGGTACATCAAATTATCTCATACGCATATAAACCACAAGACATCAAAACTTTGCATTTCAGGTAGGGCAGCTTAATGAATTCAGAAAATATTCTATTTTAGACTCAAATCGAAGAGGACAAAATAACGAGTTCAACGGAAGTTGAACCGCATGAATCCGAGTTCGTATGATCTCAGAAATTTAAAAAAAACGAAATTTGGGCAAAAAGTAAACAAAGTAGGATGCTCCACCACAAATTGACACATGGCACAAGCTTTACACAGCTGAATTTATGTGTTACAGTGCCTGGCCTGGGAGAAAGAGAAGTCTGGCGACTGTTTGGAAGAATGGTACTGATTTTAATAATAAAAAGGGTTAATAGCGAAAATATACCCTCACATATGGCACGTTTGCAAATTATATCTCAGACATTTCAAAATAATTTTTTTATCCACCAAACTATGGCACAATTCTGGTGCCCACACCCTGTTAGTTTTTCCGTTAACTGCGAGGGTATTTTGGTCAAGTCACTTTTTTCCGGGGTATAAAAATGCAACCTTAAACAATGTTAAGGTATAATTTTGCAAAAAACACTGTTAACCTGAATAAAAGGCGAAATGACTTCTTTTTACCCCAAATTCAAAACGGGCACACACACTCTCACGCAACATAGACACTCACGCACACACATTCACTCATGGCTGAAAGCAACAACAATACTTCCAGATCTGGAAAATCAAACCACTCCACAAATTCATCCATGCCCACCACCTGCTATTGTGGACAAACGGCCCCATTGACCATGTCGTGGACCAAGAACAATCCGGGTAGAAGATTTTTGGGATGTGCTTACTACAAGGTAAACTACCTACACTCCTAATTTGATAATCATATGAAATTTTGATCTTAACTAATGTAGGGTTTTTTTTATATGTATGTAGGATGAACAAAAATATAAGTTCTTTAAATGGTTTGATCCGAATGTATGCGATTATGGAATGGTGTTTGGGAGGTTGGCATTAAAGAAATTAGAAGAGGGGCATGTACAGAATGATGAAATGCACAAGAGGACTATATAGTTGCAGTTGAGGAACCAACAATTGGAGATAAAGAAGTCTGAGTTGGAGAGGAGGAACATGGAGCTGCTCATCAGGAATTCAAGCTTGAAGAAATTGACTGTGATCTTGTGTGCAGCTATAGTTCTATTGGTAGGGTTTAGGTTTGGGGAAAAAAGTTGTGTAAACAACACTGGAAAAATATTGTATTTGCCCTAGTTGTATGCAACCATATTGTATTTGTCCTAATTGTTATCAGTGTACCAGCTTTTTGTTGATGTAAATAACTAAGTCCTGACAACTTTACGGTCATTAATTTAATCAAATGTAACAACACATTAATTAAATGTACTAAGCATCCAACACATGACAAAATAGTCATTAATATTAAAACTTAATCATCCCTCTTGGTACAAAAGTATCCAAGTTACATCAATTGTGAACAAGAGCTTCTAAGCATTTATCACATAGACAATGCCCTAAAGACCTGGCCAAATGTAATTTGTATACAAACAAAAAGTTGCCCATTTATTTATCTGCTCATATGTTCCTCATATACCCCAATATCTGCACAAAGTCTGGCCCTTTTAAAGCTGGCCAAATGATCACCCTGTACCCCCTGTATGTACACAAAAAAGGCCCCAGCATATAACATTCACCATACTCTATTTGCACCAAAAAATGGCCCTATGCAATTCCCCATTTTCTTCACAAAAAATGGCCATATAACCCAAACTCCATAGCCAAAGGCCAACCTACAAATACTTATATATGTAAATTACCTAACTACTAACTTCCATACCTTTCTCCCATTCCCTTTACCTTTGTCTCCTACCACTGCTTTCTTTCCACTAGTAGTGTCTATCCCTTCCCCCTTGCTTTTAGAAGAACTCCTAGTGTGAATTGTTGTAGCCTGCAAGGATGAAGTGCCCCTGGCTGATGAACTTCTGGTCTGAACTGCAGCAGTTTGCAAGGATGAGGTGGTTGTGCATGCTTCTCCCTTCCAAGTATATTGAGTAACCTTCACTGATGTTGACCCCATTTTCTTCATCATTGGTGGAGGTGCTTGCTTAAAAATTGGGTGTCCTTGCATCTTGATTGGTGGTGGTTTAACCTGCATGAACTCCAAAGTGTAAGAATATAAACATTTTGTGCTCTGTTTTTGTACTTTAGTGGCAATATTTTCTTACCACTTCTGATGTTTGAGAAGCATTTGGTGTAGCCATATGTTGTTGGTTCAGGTTTTCTTGTGACACATCAACATGTGGGCCAGTTGGCTTCCAGACAGGTCTGGCCTTTTTCCTCTATAACAGAAAATTAAACAATTATCACCAAACCCATCCCAAACAATATTTGAAAATTACATTGCATATGCACAAAGTCTTACCAGTCCCAATGTCCTTTTTGAGCCCTTTTTTGTTCTGTCAGAAACATCTGCAGGGCTAGAAATTGTACCCCCTTGTTCACTTTCCCTAGTAACTCTCTCCAGGGAGGAGTTCAATGACTTGCCAATCACTTGAAACAACTCAATGTCTTTATATTCGTGATGTAGTTGAGCATTGATTGCTTGAAATTCCCTTATTGTTTAAGCCACTACTGCATTGTATGCCTCATTCTTATTGCTACTGCTTGGCAGGGGTTGAAGCTGTTGCTCCTAAGAAAAACCAAAAACAATAAGTTAGTTAATCCAAATACATGGTAACATAAAATAACAAAATGTCTGTCACCTGCTCAGCCCTTTCCCATGGCAAGTCCAAATCCAAAGACACATGTTATGATAGGTACATTTCAGTGGAGATATACTGAAAAAAAAAAAAAAAAAACAAGTTAGTTAATCCAAATACAAGGTAACATAAAATAAAGAAATACAAAATGCTATGCAAAAGTTAGTTACCTCTGGGATAGTAATTTCTTCTGGCATTGACTCTTGGGCACCAATAGTGTTTTGCCTGACCTGGCCATCTTCCTCTTGAGTACCACCCCCCTGAGTACCACCCTGGCCATCTTCCTCTTGAGTACCACCCCCTTGAGTACCACCCTGGCCATCTTCCTCTTGAGTACCACCCCCCTGAGCTATAGCTTGAGCAGCACCCTCTTGGGCTGCATCTAATACAACACTGCCCTTTTCCAAAGTTTGTGCACAAGATCTGCTATTATGACTAAGTTTGCCACATGTTCTATAGTTGTGTGTTGCTTGGAATTTCCTTAGCTTGTTTGGGGTTTTCACTTCACTTTGGTGTCTTTTTCTATGCCTCTTTGGTGTCTTTTTCTATGCCTCTTTGGTGTCTTTTTCTACTGTGGCTCTAAGTGTAGGTGGCAGTGGTGGATCCATTTCAGTTTGTGGCCATCGATCTTCATTATTTAGAGGGTACACAATATTGTCATAAGCTTTCTTGTAGGTATCAATCCAATAGTATTGATGCACATAACTCTCAGGTAGCTCTCATGCGTGATGGATTGCAGTAACAACATGTATGCAGGGTATTCCTGTTAAGTCCCACTTTCTACAACTACAACTATGTGCATTCAAGTCAACACTGGCCTCCCCCCTATACATAAAAAAAATTTGAAACTTCTTATCACCAGCATACTGTGGTATACAGACATTGGAATGCTCTTTGATGGTTTCCAGTTTGGCCTGGATGCCTGGGCAAATGTTTTTTTGCCTTATTTGATATCCACTTTCTTTTTTCCACCATCCTTTTCATGTTGTACAACCTGATCCACTCAAGCATTGATTTGATAGGTTTGTCTCTTGCAAGCAGGATTGTTGCATTGAAAGACTCACACCAGTTGTTAAGTAAAATGTCACACTTAGGGAATGCCCTAAAGTGTGACCTGCTCCAGTGTTCAGCTGGCCTAGCAAATAGCCAAGAATGTGCACCCTCACTGGCCTTTTTCAAGACTGTCATCTCTCTCTCAAACTTATCTTTGTATGAAGCTCTAGCACAAGCCCATACCTGATCAGTCAATGCTTTGCTCCTAAACTCAAGTCTAAAATTCTGAACAAGATGCTGAACACAAAACCTGTGTTCTGCCTGTGGTACAAGTTCCTCTAACACTTGAACAAGACCTTTCTGCTTATCACTTATAAATGTCCAGGCAGATTGATTTTGAATGCCCACATCATCAATTAACAGGTTAACAAACCACTTCCAGTTCTCCTTATTCTCCACTTCAACCACTGCATGAGCCACTGGCCACATACCATCATTAGGGTCTATCCCAACTGCAGCTAATAGAATCCCTTTGTAAGGGCCTTTTAAATGGCATCCATCCATCATGAGTACAGGCCTCAAGCACTGCACAAGTCCTTTCTTGCAACCCCAAAAAGATACATACAGTCTTTTAAACCTACCACCCTGAACCTCCAAATCAAAAGTGGTATTGGGGTTACTCCTCAAAACCTCTGCCCTATAGCTCCATAGCTTTTCATATTGTTCCTTGCAATTGCCCTCAATTTCCTCCATAGCAAGTTTCTTAGCCCTATATATTTGCCATTTGGAGGCCTCAATGTTGTAGGATTCATGAAGTGTATCAGCTATAGCTTGAACTGGCCATTTAGGATTAGATCTCAGGGAAGACTTTATCCTTCTTGCAATCCACCTATAGTTCACCATGTCAACCTCATATGTCCTTGAGCAAGTGTGTTCCGGATTTAGGGTTTTCACTTGCAAAGTGGTGGTCCTATACATGGAAGAAGCATATAAAACCCAAGGACAGTAGATGTAGAAGTGACTTGACTATCCATGGGTTCACTATTACCCTATTGTCTTTTACATTTTTTGTTAAGCTTAGGGCAATCTGATCTGTCCCTAATAACAGAAGTCATGTACTTAAAGTGCAACCATGCATCTTAGAATAAAATTTTGGCCAGTTCTCTTGTTTCTTCATATCTATTTCATACCCTAATTTCTCACAACAATCAACCAACTCAAGCAAAGACATCTGATCTGGATCACAGTAGTCAAAATAAGCAACTTTACCACCTACATAAACTGTAACAGGGCAGTTTCTAAATTCACCTCCATGGTGCAACTCAATAGTAAAGAATTCAGAGTCATAGTCTGCATTAAATCAAATAAAAATTGCAAGTTAAAATATGTTGAAAATGAATTACATAAAAAACCTATTTTTCCAATTTCATCTCAACTTCCACAACATAAACCCTAATTACAAGATATAGTGTAACATAAACCACAATTGCATTCATTCGAATATCTGCACAAATTAAAATATGTTGCAATTCCATAACAGGAAAAGCCATGTTTCTCAGTTTCACTACAATAAGCGCAACATAAACCCTAATTGCAAGAAATGCTCTAACAGGAAAATACGAACACTAGAAAACCCTAATCGCGACTAATTTTCAATCGTTTAAAAGGTAATCATTGATAATATAATTGATTCTAATGAAAATAGATAAATGAATGAATGACTTACCGTATTCTGGAAGCCCGTAGTTGCCCTGGCGCAGAACCCCCACCATTGTCGCGATTATAGAGGGAAAGAAGCCGTAGTCGCGATGATTTTGGCAAAATCCTCCCACGATCGTCTCTAGTGCCACGATTGAAATGATCTTCTCTGTTTTGGAAATGACCCAAAACAGAGGGTCTGGACTCCCTTATGCTACAGCCCCGCAACCTTTCCCTCCAAAACATGCCCATGCGATTTTACCAATATGCCCTCAATATGTTGGGGGATAATTTTGCAAACCCTGCATTTTTCGAAAAAAATGGACGGAAGATAAACATTTGCAACGTTAGCCATAGTTTGGTGGATAAAAAAGCTATTTTGAAAGGTTTGAGATATAATTTGCAAACGTGCCATATGTGAGGGTATATTTTCGCTATTAACCCTAATAAAAATTCTCACGAACGAAGCGACATGAAAACCCACGATGAAAGCTCAATAAAGGACAGATTCGGTACAAATGATAGGAGAAAAAGGAAACGGATGGAGCCACGAAACGCTACAATAATAATCAACCATTAAAATTGCTTCTCACTTGCAATCGAACATTTTAAACGCAACATAGAACATTTTACAAGAAGGGGCATGATGAGTGGAACCCTTACTTCAATTCACGCTACAAGATTCGCAAGGTTGCGTAACCTTCCGAAAGTATCAAACCAATTGTGAGTAGAAGGTTGAAATCCTCCAGCCCTAATTTTCTCTTTCTTCTCCTCTCTCTGAAAGACCCAAACTCAATTTAACGACACAACCTACTCAGTCTTTTTATTTTTCTAAACTTGGTAAATTACTTAAAAGACCCCTAAAGATATGTCATTATTTATTCAAAAGTATTCCAAAATATTATTAAAACTACACAAGTGGCCCCAAAAATTAAAATAATTAACTATATTTTATTTGGGGTCTTACACAGCTAACCTATGAAAAATAGAGAAACGGGTCCGTGGACTAAGTTATGCACTGAGAAGGTGTTAGGCATCCGATATACCCTTTCAGTCTCAACTTCATTTACTAATTTTCGGTCTTTAAAACATATAACATTGAAAATGCAATAAACTTAACCCTGAGTTTATTTTTTATATTCTCGCTTGTACTCCACATCAGGGGTCGAATTGCCTACGTATCATGTCGAACAAATTGGAATCAAAACCACCGTAGCTCGCCTCTTGTCCTACAGGAAGTAGTTTACATTTTGACCTTAGACCTGGACTCATAAATGAGAAAGACACGTTTTCTGGTTTTTGTAATAGAAATGTGATCACGAGAAATGGGAGACAATTCTATAATGATTATCTAATTTAGAAAGTTACTAAAATTACCTCCGAATTTGCTTGTCTGGATGACTCGGGAACGCCCTTCGAAGGATCCACGACGCAAGAGACTAACTAACTAATAAAGTGAATATTAGGGGCTAAATTCTCGGAGAGATGATATACTGCTTCACAAAGAAATAGTATAAAAACTTTAGAGAGAATGAGCTTAATTAGAACTTAGACTGAGATTCAGACTCAGACTCAGATCCCTGAAAATGAAAGGTAAGGGGCCTATTTATAGAGCTCTGGGGCACCAGAACTATTATGCCAATCTGCGAACTGGAGATAAGTTAGAATATTCGGTACAAATTCCAGATTGACAAAAGTTAACTAACCGGCCAGTTTTCGTTGATTCGATAATTTTAAAATATTTGTTTTTGAATTTCAGGGTATTGTCTGACCCTATTTCGGTAATTATCTCTAATTTTACAGATGGGATATACCAGATTCAGGATTTATCATCTTTAGCCATATAAATCATTGATTTACTCCTTGCATTAGGTATAATTCATAAAACAATTTCCTAAATTGTCTAGACAAAATAAAATAACATATAGACGCTTGGACTAAACTGACGCAATCAGCCTGGACTAACCCAATTATTGACTGGACTTGACATTTAGACTTATGACCTTGAAAACTAGACAGGACTCGACAAATTAGTTAAGTTAGTTATATTACTATGCCTAAGCTTATTAATAAACAATAAGACTCACTATTTATTTAATTGATAACGACTACAAAAATGGGATGTCTACAAAGGCTAATTTGAAGCCCAACCTCATGCCCTCTTCTAGTTCGTATGAATTCCATAATTTCTCACAAATTGGGAAAGAATGGAAGGGAATCCTAGGATGTTATGTTGAGGTAGGCTTTGACGAATACAAGTCCTTCTTTGAGAGTAATTTGAGAGAAAAGTGAATGATTGGATTGTGTTTGAAGTACGGAAAAACCCTAAATATAGCACTCAAATCTGAATGGATTAACAGGCCAGTTTTCCATTTAAATTAGTCAAACCTGCTGACTAAGTGGCCAGTTTTTTATGCTTTAATCTACAAAAATTAAAACCGGCAAACTAACTGGCCAGTTTTTTACTCAATATTTTGACTATTCATATCTTTTAACTAACAGTCGATTTTTGACCTAAAAACAAATTTGGCGTACCCTTGTGTGTTTTTGTGCCTATGTATGCGTGCTTGTGTTCCTTGCGTGGTTGCATAACCTTTCTTTTTCCTAAATTTGTGTGATCTACCTGCCTGTGCATTTGCATGATACCCAGCTTTTACGCCTAAAGTGTTTTCATCCAATATTCGTGTGTCTGCATGCTTGATTGTGCATGTCTGTTATCTTATCCTAGGATTTTTCTGATCTAATTACTCAAATCTGTTTCTCAGTTCAGGGATTTTTTTCTACGGTGTAAAGCCAATGCAAAATCCCGTGTTTTTTTCTAGAAGCGACATTTCCCTCATATCAAGTAAATTGATATGTTAGGCACTCAATGACCAGTTGTCTTTTGTGGCATTGTTGGCTCCGGCTTTGCTTGATATTTTTGAAATTTCCATATGCCCAAGCGACTGACCTTTTGTACATGTTGTTGGCTCTTAGGATCGCCTTTTTATTGTATCTAGGCGACCAACCGTTTGTACACGTTGTTGGCTCCGGCTCTAAGACTCGCTCTTTATATATGGGAAACAAAAAAAATTAGTGCAAATTGAAATTGGATGTCTTGACTTGCAGCATCGAAATGTTTAGAGCTACTTTAGAAAACTAATTAGCGAGATTTCGGGAAAACTCGAGACTGCATAATTGCGGTAGACTGTGTGGGGTTTTCAGAAGGTATAAAACCACTAAAATTGGACAAAGAACGAAAAAGACGCAAACGCTTGAATTCACTAAACAAAATTGTGAATTAAAGTCAGTAATCACAAATTCAAGAACTATATATTCGAGAGGGAGAGAATATTGAGTGTGGGTGAGACAAAATAGAGGTCTCTCGCCCATTTTCTCTCACTAAAAAGAAATTGCTCTCATTTATCTCTAAACCTTACCATCACTGAACGCCGATAGGGGGAAGGGGTGGGGGTGGCTTGTAGCCATTTCTTCCATCTCTCCCATTTCTTTCTTTTCTCTTTGACTTCGTTAGATTAGTTATGTTTGTGGTGGCTTTGCGAGGTGTTTTCTGATGTGGCCAACGGCAGTGTGGGTGGTCGAGGGCGACGGCTCGGGATCAGCCCCTCACCTTCTTCAGATCCATGTGATCGGTGGTGGTTGGCTTGATCCCGTCAGATTTTTTTTCGATTGATGACCTATTATTGATCTTTAGACCCTCTCGATCTACAAGAATCCGATCCAAGAAGCCTTGATCAGATCCGCGAGATGAAGAAAGGAAGATTCAAATCTGGGCTTAGTGATCTCTCGCCAGCATTCACCGGAATCTTCGCCGAGAATCATGCCGGCGGTAACCGAAAAACGTGCCGGCAGTCATCAGAATTTTTGCCGTTGACTGATCAAAATCAAAATCACAGCGGTCGTGATTCAATCTTGCTGCTCACTTTTCAATTTTTTCTTCCTACCGCTCTCTGTCTCTGTTGAGAGTAATTTAGTGTTTGGGTTTTAAGGAGTTGTCCAATAGCCAAGGTAGTTTTCGAGGGGCAGCTTTAGAGAAGCTAGTCTTAATGTCCTTGGGGAGGGAGGGGTAGGGGGGATAGGGTCTCGGGGGGGATTTGAGGGTTTACGGGGAGGGGGTGGGGAAGGGTGGGAGGGGTTTGAGGCTTGGTGTAAATCTCTTATGGGTAAATAGTTTTGTGGGAGGGGTGGAGTGCTTAGGACTTCCTCTACCCACTCGTATTTGTTAACTCTCCTCTCGCTAAAAAGAAATTGCTCTCACTTCTCTCTAAACCTTACCGTCACTGAATGCCGATGGGGGGAGGGGGTGGGGGGTGGCTTGTAGCCATCTCTTTGCTCTCTCCCCTTTCTTTCTTTTCTTTTCTCTTTGACTTCGTTAGATTAGTTATGTTTGTGGTGGCTTTGCGAGGTGTTTTCTAATGTAGCCGGCGACAGTGTGGGTGGTCGAGGGCGGCGACTCGGGATCAGCCCCTCACCTTCTTCAGATCCATGTGATCAGTGGTAGTTAGCTTGATCCCGTCAGAATGTTTTTCGATCGATGACCTATTATCGATCTTTAGACCCTCTCGATCTACAAGAATCCGATCCAAGAAGCCTTGATCAGATCCGCGAGATGAAAAAAGAAGGATTCAAATCTGGGCTTAGTGATCTCTCGCCGGCGTTCACCAGAATCTTCGCCGGGAATCATGTCGGCAGTAACCAGAAAACGTGTTGGCAGTCACCGGAATTTTTGCCGTTGATGATCAAAATCAAAATCACAACGATCGTGATTCAATCCTACTGCTCACTCTTCAATTTTCGCTTCCTACCACTCCCTGTCTTTGTTGAGAGTAATTTAGTGTTTGGGTTTTAAGGAGTTGTCTAATAGCCAAGGTGGTTTTTCGAGGGTCAGCTTTAAAGAAGCTAGTCTTAGTGTCCTTGGGGAAGGAGGGGTAGGGGGGATTTGGGGGTTTACAGGGGAGGGGGTAGGGAAGGACCCTGCGAGGGTGGGGAGGGGTTTGAGGCTTGGTGTAAATCTCTTATGGGTAAACAGTTTTGTGGGAGGGGTGGAGTGCTTAGGACTTCCTTTACCCACGAGTGTTTGTTAACTCTCCTTTCAGCAGCATGGTCTATGTTGGCCGGCTCCTTTATAAATCTTAAATGAACAGAACCAACCTAAAAGTGTTATTTTACAGTAGCGCAGTTCGCGTTAGTGGACAATTTTAGATATTAAGGGCGGTCTCCGGGTGGGGTGGACTGATGAGTTGGAAAGACCGGTCCTTTATAAGTATAAAATGCTCAGTCTAGTTGAATTTGGAAAATATGAAAATATCGCGTGGACTAGTGGTTTCATATAAGCCAATGAATCAAATTCAACTTAGCCTAGACTCCATAAACTTAGGGTCTGTTTGGTATGGCTGTCAGTTTTTAGTTTTTTTTCTAAAAAAAAAAGAGAAGAGTTGTGATTTTTTTTTTCACCAGTTTAAAAAACTGGTGGCTGTTTGACAGAGTTTATTTTTTCAAAAAACAGAAAAGAGCAAGCGTTTGACAGGACAACTCTTTGGGTTTATTTTTTTTTAATATACATTTTTACATAATTAAACATTATTAAAGGTAATTAAGCAACTATATTACAATATCTTACAAATAATTAAACATAATTATTTAATTATGTTTGATTAAATAATTAAGTTTGACCACCGGCACATCGCCGGCTTACACCTTGACAAAAAATCGTTTGTCACCTTTTCTATCGAAGGTGTACAAATATAACTACGATAAAATTATATGACTGTTTAATCGTTAAAATTTTGACTTTTATATTTGCAAAATTTGTAACTCATACAATTAAATAAAATACCATAAGTCCCACCTAATTCAGCTATACCCCATCACCACACCTAATTCAAACCTTAGCTCTACCCTCACCTAATTCAAACACCACAAGTCCCAGCACCACACAGTGGCGGCAGCAACAACGGCAACAGCCACACAATGGTCCTCAGCCTCATCAACAAGCGCCTCTGCGCCCTGCGGAAGAAGCAGAACCGCATCACCCAGATGGAAGATGCCGTGTCCCATGGCAAGCCCATCAACAAGGAGCAAGAGGAAACCTTAAAGTTCAAGCCCTTCGTCCTCGCCGCCATCGACGAGCTCGAGAAGCTCTGTCAGCCCCTCTCCGCTGCCGTCGCCGACGAAACCCAGCTCGCCCTCGAACGCCACACCCCCACCCAAAACCCACCAACCCTAGAGAAACAAGTCGATGATGACGTGATTGGGGATCTGTTGAACCTGCTCACGTTTGGGACCATGTTTGATGTCAAGCCGATGGTAGGGCTTTCGGACGGAGGGGGAGAGAGAGAGAGAAGAAAGAGAGAGATGAAAGAATCGTTAAAAAGTGGGTTTTATACCCAGCTCGAAAAATGGCATTTTTGCTGCTAGTGAGGCTCGAATGGGCGACCTCATTAAACATCCTGAAGTCTCCGCATGAAAAGAGAAGAAGAAAAGAGCTTTGAGCTCTTTTTAAAAATGGCCACCAATTTTTAATCTCTTGGGCCTTTTTTAAAAAGAGAAGTCAACCAAACAGCAAGCTTTTATGGGCTTTTGTAAAAAAAAGAGAGAGGGTCAAAAAAGAGCAAAAAAAGGTCTGTCAAACGGCCCCTTAGACTCACATATTCTAACATATATAAATATATGCCCTTTATATCAAAAAATATCTGAAACAGTTGACCACTTGTTTTTACGCTGTCCCCGTGCTAGACCAATCTGGTTCGGCCTTCCAATTGGCATTTGCTCTGGCAACCTAGGATTATCACTCCTAAAGGAGTGGCTCATTGCCTGGTCTCAGATCAGAACCTATACACAAAAGCCTTTTATATCTCTTAGTAGCCATTTATGTTACAACCACCATGTGGCGTGTTTGGACTCGCAATGACCTAGTTTTCCATCTATCCCCTCCTTTCAAACCGCAGTCAATACCACAAAAAATCTTTAACATGTCTTATGATATAGCATCCTACTCTAGAAAGCAACTCCTCAGAGCTCGGGCCTTACCCGATGCATACGGGTCCTACCCAAACAAAAGCCAAAATCCCCTCTTTGCCTTGTCTCACACAGTAAAAAAAAAAACAGAATTGCAACTCTAATAATTATGAAATAACTCAGATTTATGTAGCCATCAGCTTCAGAAAAGAAACGAACAAGGCAGGTTGTGGCCTACGATGTATGAGAGGCTCAAATTTTCAGTGCAGGTCTGCCTCAATATTAACTATTAAGTAAAGCATCCGACTCAAAGTACGCACAAGCCAAATGACTTCTCTTAGTAACAAATTGGGCCCTAAGCATTAACTTCTCCACATCTTAAATTTTCTAAGATTCCAAATGTCAGACCATGATCATGTCAGTTAAAGGATGCACAAGAGCAGCATTTGCATGCCAAACACGAATCAAGGTCTACCAGGACTGGGTGCATGATGTTTTTCTCTAAATGGATCTTATGCTCCTCATTCTTTACTCGTATTATGGGCTAGCAGGACTGGATGCATAGTGTTTTTCTCTAAATGGATCTTATGTTCCTCATTCCTTTGTCCTTCCTGTACTATGTTATTATCAAATTCGTCAAAGTCATGGAATGTCACGACTAGTTTTATTTTATGCACTTCAAAAATATCAGCCACAAGGCTATCCTGTCAAACTTTCGATGCTGTTCTCCTAATTACCAAAAGTTCCTGATTCTCCAATCAGCTCAAGAGCTCCTCGAAATGGCTGATCGATCTATTGTTTAGTGATCAGATGGCTCAAGTACTTCTCCTCGATATGTGACTGCTCAACAAGAAAAGGCTGCAGCGAAAATGGCCAAATGCCAGAAGGCTTTTCTCGGAAAATCTCAAGGGACAGAGAAACCAAAAGAAACGGATGAAACAAAAAAGCACACCGAAACCTGAGAAGCCAAACAGCTTGAGAAGGAAAAAAGCCAGAAACTCCGAAAGAAGATGACAATTATGGTTGGACTTTCAATGATGGTCGCCCATGGAGAATAAAAAGGAACCAAAGCAAAGCCTACTTTTGGGTGGTTACATCACCCCATATTGCAGTTGTATTTTGCTCTATAAACTTCAAGGCTCCAATTCAAAATGAAAGAAGAAGAAACTAAAAGCTCAACACTTTTTTCTTTCATTCTTCTATTAGCTTGAATACAAGTAAATCCCTAGTCACTGTCCCATTTAATTGGCTTGTTTTAATCTTGCTGGCACCTAACCTTTGTAATCTTTGCTGCTACACTAGTGATACCATAATCGTACATTCTATACTACGTCAGACTGTACAACTTGCCTCGTTGATTGATCTGTACAAGTGCTACAGAGTGAAATACGGAATGCAACAAACTGCGCTTAATACAAAAGCAAAACTTTTGCACAATTCTTAGGACTTAAGACTCAATCTCATCCTGCAGAAGGATCTCGTAGATATCTGTCCTCAGATTTAACTCCTTGTCCCGCATTACTTCTTGTAGATCTGACAGCTCTTTCGCAGTTAAAACAGAGTTCAGTTTGAGGAAGCCGTCAAGCCATAGCCTTTTCGACCTAAGATATTGAACAGAACTGAGGTAAACATAAAAACCTGGATAGACGTAATATAGATAAATTGACGAATAGAGCTGATAAAAGAACAATGCAGGCAGCTTTTACCAGGCAGCTTTTACTTCTTTAAGTGGAATAATAAACGATAAGAGTACAAACCATATCCAAAACTTGCCCAATGCCGAACTATTACATTCTAGGTCATAGATTAATGTAGAGTTGGCAGGCTAACGTATGCTGCCAACACTTTCGCAACCTACGAGACAGTTTGGTTTCCATATACAGATCACAAGTAGAAAAGTGATAGGCTCCTACTTGACACCTATTAGGGCAAGGAAAGTAGTTGGCAGTTAAGATAACGACCACCCTGGTACCCTTGCACAAGGAAGTCTGAAAGAAAACACCACTAACCAGGACTAAATAGATATCCTTGCATATCAGTTCTCTTTAAAGTTCCTCATCTTTATTTTAAGATGAAGAATACGTACTCCAATATAGTATATAGCAGTCTGTTGACCACCAGGTTTTCATTTCCCAGAAGAACGATACGTGTTGGTTGCATCAGAACAGGCAAGGCGGTGAAATGACCGCGAGACAGTAACAAAAAGAAGGTAATAATGTAGATGAATGAAGAAAAATCTTACCATGGGCATGCATGAATAGCCCGAAAGTAGATTCGTTTAGCTGCAGAAGGGTTGCATGCTACATTCATCTCATATGCGATGTACCAACGCCAGAGTATTACCGAGTTACGCAACCTGTCATTTCCCAATGCGCGTTCAAAAAGTCCACATATCCGATGATGAGAACCGCCTCTACTAATCTCAAAAGACAATGCAAAGAGCCAAACAATCACGGATGGTTTCCTAGAGTGGTGGGAAGGCATTACAAGAAGATCGTACAATTAGCACATGAACAAACATACAAAATAAGATAAGAGAACACAATTATAGGCCGTTACAGAGTACATTGCACGCTAGCAGTAATAATTAAATTAGAAGTGAAATTGACTGCAAAACAACGAAAGTGTATACCCGGAAGTAATTTTCAAGAGAAGAAAAAATGAACAAATAGTCCCCAAAAAAATGGAAAACGTGCAACTATGAGACCAATCTATAAGCTGACCGGTAGGCACTCCCTCACAGATTTCAGTGAGAGTGCCTTTACTTCTTAAATTTACTCTAGCAATAAGGCACATTATGGTATGTTTGGAACCAATTCTTTTAGGATTTGGTTATCAAATTTGGAATTCAATTCACATTTTTTTGTTTGGAACGGAAGGAGATTCAAATCACAGAATTCCTATTTTGTGTTTGGAGAACAAAGGAAATAGAAAGGTAATAAATTTTTAGACAATTATATCATTGAATTACGATGAAAAAACAAACTACAGTAAGTTGTTTCAAGTGTGTTAGTGCCACCACATAGTGGTGGCGGCGGCGGCACCACACGGGATAGCAACATCAACTGCGGAACTGGTGGGGTGGTTAAGTGGTGGTAATGATGGTGGTGGTAGCGGTGGTATTGAGGTGTAACTAGTGGTGGACAACTGAAACCAATAGTGACGCCGGTGGCAGTAGTGGCGATGGTGGTGATGGCAGCGGCGGTGGCGGCAGCACTGTGGCGAAGTTGGTGGCAGTGGTTGGTCGCGGTGGTGGTGATGGTGGTGGCAGTGGTGGTGGTGGTGGTGGCGGCGGCGGCGGCGGTGGTAGTGGTGGCAGTAGTGGTGACGACAGTGATGGTAGTGGTGGTGGTGGTGGTCGCAGTAGTGGTGGCGGTGGGGGTGATGGCAGTAGTGGTGGTAGTAATGGTGCCGGTGGTGGTAGTAAAAGTGGTCTGGCGGTAGCGGGTGGTGGTTGGTTCATTGTTGAAGAGATCCGGAAAAAGGTAAAATAGGTAAATAAATACTTTTAATTCAAATACATCTAAATCCTATGAAATCCGACCATTTTTCATCGGATTTCACACTATAGTAACAAATCCAGTCAAATCCCATGAAATCCAATTCCAATTCCTTTTTTTAATGTTCCAAATAACAAAATTTGAATATTTGAATTGAAATCTCATCAATTCCATGGTTCCAGACGCACTTAGTATGCAATTAAAACATTTCAACACTACGATGGAAGAAAGGATCAGGTGCAACTACAAAGTATCGTACTAGCAAGTATCTAGCAATAAGTGGCAAGAGACGGTCAACAAAACCAAACACTTTATACTGTTGATTAAAATGCTTGGTGGCGGGGAGGGGAAGGGCAATAAGTTTTAGCAAGTGTTACTGAAATCAGGTTTAAGATTTGAGTACGAAGGCAGAGGGACAATAGAACATACTTGTGACAGTAATCATCAAGTATCCACCGCAATTTATTTTTAGTAGTGTGGAGATGGCTGATTTTCATAAAAGCAGCGTAAAGCTCCGGACTAGAAGGATATAATTGCAACCCTTGGACAATCGAATCCCATACTTTTGAAAATTTTGATTGGGCACGATGTTTCCAAAGCATCCTCAAATAGTAGTTGAACAAAAACTCCAGTTGATAACTTTGACTTCTTTCTTCTGCAGTCAAGAGAAAGCTCAATCTATCAACTTATATTCGTGTAACCATGGTATGAATTTGAAATGAAGCAACCTGATTGAAGAAACATGGTCATCAGATGAAGTACATACAAAGAATAAGAAAAGAGTCACCATTATCAAAAGTGATTATATGTAACTAGCAGCCTTCAACGTGACCTCAATCTACCTCCGCAAAACCACCCAAAACGAAAAAACTTTAAAAATTAACAGGAGGAAGAATAATGAACAGGTATGCAAAGGAAGAGACAAGCATAAGGAGTTTAACTTCCACTACGTCAGAAGAAAACTAGGATCGCTCCTTAGGACCATATGTGTGAAATATATGTGTTAAATGATTGCCCTTTTTCGTTCTTTTTTGCTCAATGAACATATTATAGCATACGGCTAAAATTGCTGCTGAGCCAATAGCACTTACTGACACCTGGCACTCTCCACTACGCTCCTTCCCCCTTCCCACAAAGAGGCGAAAGAGTACTTGTTTTGTGGGCCAACCTCCATGCACGACGCATTACTCTTGGGTGGTTTGTCAGACACTCAAAAACTATTTGACAAAGCGTGGAACGAGCCAATTGATTCCAAACAAAGCAAAGAGAAGGTACCTCAGGCTGGACGTAATTTTACAGTGAAGGATGCAAATGAGTTCTCATGGCGAAGGAAGCAAGTGATCAACTAATTCCCCTTCTTTCTTGCACATCACATACCAACTTAACAAAATGTACTTTTTACCACCAATTTTCACATAATTTTTGTGAGTAGGGAGGAAAACTGGTAATAATCTGGCAAAGCAAAAACTACCTATCTCAGAATACATTTTGTATAGACTTAAAAAGCTTACAAACTAGGTGCAGTCAAAAGCCGGAAAGAAAGCTCATTTAGAGACTTGAGGTTCCTAACAATCCCAGAAAGCTCTGAAGGAGCAGCATGTAATGCTATTCCGCTATGTTACATGGACTCGGCCCTTTAAGGCAAAGTACTGGCATAGACACAACATGAAAGCGGGAATACCGGCATGGGATCCGTAACGGACACATAGTCAGCAGGGCAGACACGCCTCGTTGCCGATTGGAGAGGCATCTCTGCAAATCTGTCGCCATGGATGATGGAAGATGAAGGTCGAAGCAAGAAGACGATGCAGAGTCCAGATCTGGATAGGAGATAGAGAGAGGGAGAGAGAGAGAGAGCACCATAACTTCAAGTAAATGCGACGCGCATGACTTATGGATAGGCATTTAGATCATCATAAATGACCTTCCAAGTGTTTTTCCTTTACTTTTCCACCACGCATCGTCATCAGTGTGCTTACTGCTTTTTCATAATATATCTGCATGCACCCTGTAGTTTGTACTAATCTCATATAAAGTACTATTTGCAATTAAATGTTCTGTACAAGCCCGCGTATCCATGTCCAAGTTCAGATCCGTGCCCCGTGTCCTGGACGTGTCCAGTTGGACACGGACACCGAATCCATGTAACACGGTCTGCAAGTACAGAACTCAAGTCAAGAAAAACCTACCCCCAAGTAACAGGGTCATGGCTTCTTGCAGCTTTTCACTAGATTCATCTTCTTTCCCAATCCCAGATGCAACCTTTGTCTTCTCATAAACATCGCGGAGCTTTATTAGGTGGCAAAATCAGATGATGTTTTCTTAAAATCCTGGCAGCTCCAATTTTGTGATTTTCCAGAATTCAATGCCAACTCGATGTCAGATGACACATTAATTACAGAAAGTAGAAGTCGGATGACACATTTGCTTAAACTGAAAATTGACATGAAAGACATCGAGGATCGCGATTGAAATTGCTAAATTACCTGGAAGCACCATGGAAAAGGCCTGCTTTAAAACATCAATACCAGAATCCCATCCGGTGGTTAACTCTTCAAACAAAGCAGCTGAACAGATCAGAGCAACGGAGTGATCATCTTTAATGCCACGTGCCCACCTCGCCATTAGCACTCTAATCCGTTCTTTAAACCCCTGACGTGCTTTCAGCTGTTGCACACTTGATGGTTGACATCTAAAGGGACTGTATTTTACCCCACTTCCCAAGCAAGATAGAATGTGCATGGCACGTGATGATGCTTCTGAACTACTACCAGATGTATCGGCAAGCTCCACTTCGGCATACCAGAAAAATAGAAGAGATGCATTTGACTGGGTATCCTGCTTAAACAAATTAAAACAGTTATATTGCATAGATATAAGGGCTGTTGCTAGGGTAATAAGCAAACAGAAATTTTTGGGAACAATCTCAAGACTCGATCATTAAAACTTCATGATCGTTCAGTTAATTTATGAACCGCACTTGAACACAAAATCAAGGCTTGTTTAATAACGAGCAACATGATAACTTGTCACGTGCAGGCTCGTGAACAACTAGTGTAATAATATAAGGATACACACACATCTATATTCGCAAACATCAGTTATTTCTAGGGCAAGACCATCTAAACCCACATGCCAAAGAGAACAAAGTTATCCCTACCACCAACATCTCTGCAACATAAACCAGTCACTAAAATTTCCTCGCTCACACTATGGCTCCACCTCATTTTCATCAATGTCCACAATGGCGCCTTCCGAGCACTGCAAATCACCCGATCATGGTTCTGATGCAAGTGTAATCGAGATTGCAAGTTGCCTGTATTCCATGTAAGTCTGTAGATTAGTTCTTACGGTTCTTGTTCTATGGCTTGATTACGAGTGCCATCAGGATACTGTACTTTTCCCCCTCTACGAAATTGAAGATACGGAATTTTCTCAATTTAGCAATCAATTTCATTTCGTTAATCATTGAATTTCTAAAAATAGGGCTTTGATTTTGTGCAATCGAAAAGTTACTATTCTAACTATATTACTTGTAAGAAAAGTTTCCCCAGATACCAGCCACACCGAGCTCAGCTTGTGGTTGCATAGTATTGTGTTAGGACTTGAAGGAATTAGTCAGAAGTGAGGCATTTCAGTCAAGAGCATAATCTAGGTAGTTAATTCTGTTTCGATATATTTTTCAATTACCACAAGTTTCAAAAAAGTTTGAATCTCCCGCCTTGTACTTGAAGTGAGCTATAAAGCTCCGAGCTGTATACATGAGGGGCAAGATATGAAATTCTGATGTTATATTCTCATCTCTAAACTCTCTATCTCCCTCTCTCATCCCAAATCTCTCAAATTCAATTGATTCAATTAGGGTTCTAGATCATCCCTGACAGTTGGACTTGGGGCACTTTCCTGCGACCTCACCTATACGTTCCGCCATGGCCGAGACTTCGTACACAGCACAAGCCATCCAGGACCACCTAACGGCTTCCAAATTGAAGAATGATACTAGTTTGAGAACATAGAGAGCAAACTTGAGGCGCTAACTGAGTTCCCGAATATAGATAAGCTTCCTGGTGGTGCTGAAGCGGGGAGCTCAAGAAAATCAGTTGACAGGATTTTAATGGACAAATTCCTCGTGCAAACGCATGGAACAGTCCAGATTCATTCCCCAGCCTAGATTTGAAGGCAATTCTACCAAGCTATTACCAGATGATTTACTTTCCTAAGTCCACTGAGGTAGATCCAGATGGATGGAGTAGAAAGAGCGATAGATATTTTGGACATAAGTTAGTCGATATAAAAGAGAAAGTGAGTTTTGCTGCATATCATTTTGAAGAAAAAGCAGAAGAGGACATCTGGCCTATTACAAAATCAAACATATGCTCTGTGGCCTGAATTGTGGGGGGCATAGAAGGCTGTTTTGATAAAATTGAACCTAAAGGTGACTTCGGATCATTTAATAAGCTGGTACAAGTGTCCATTGTAGATGCTACATTGATACATTTTAGGATTTAAAATCACAGTCATGATTGAAACTCATGGGTGGAATGAAAAGTCCTTTGTGGAGAGTTCTGTAAGTGGCTTGAAGGATGGAAGTGTGGTTGAATGTGTTGGAGCCTCAAACCATGACTAGATCTGTGTACCAAGCCAGACTACAAGAGACAAAAATCACGTAAAGAACTTACAAAATTCACAAAGTAGATACCTACCCACCCAGTAAAACACCGACAGTAATGCGAGATATTGACTCATGCCATATGAGAAACTAGAGGGGCACAAGGGCTGGAAAAATCTGAAAAAATATGGTTTCAAAAAAACATCTCTAGTCATCTCACAATCTCCTTTATGGTATTACCTGAACACGATAATGTATCAAAACGAGACCGAATACAAACTCACCAACTGCTTCGCTGATCTAGTAAAATTCGGCTACAAAGGTTGAGCTTCTCCCAAAATCTTCCCTCTTATGACCTCACAGGACCCTGGAGAGAGTGGAATCCAAGGTTGCCTCCCGAAAACCTAAGTTTCATAAAGACGTTTACTGAAAGAAAGAATAAAAATTGCTTTCTAGTGGTCCTCAAAGAAACAAGATTAGGCCTGATATTTAATCTAATCTTTATCTGTTAATCTGGTCACAACTAAGGGTTTTAGTTCCTAGCTCCTATAGGGTTCGAGAATCATTAGGTTATTTCCTAATCTTATCCAGAACATATTTATCATAATTACCACTATTAAATACTGTAATTGCACTCTAATCCAGGATCCTTGGGTTAAGCCTTTATTGCTAATTTTCAAAAAAGTTTCCCACTACAAACTATCACAAGAGTCTCAAAATCAATTTAAGTAGTATCAAAACATTTATATCTAATTCTCAAGTGCCCAATTCATAACCTTGATCATCTTTCCATTTAATAAATTGAACCAACTTCTAGTAACATACTTTACTAAAAGAATTGGCCAAGTTTCATGATCAACAAATGCTGACCATGAAACTTACGTAAATATCGTATCCTTACAAGAGAACGTAGAACCTTACAGCAATAAACGAGGTTCTCTGCATCTCAAACAGGCATTACCCCATAGCCGAGGTATTGATCATTATTAAATTATCGCAATCATCGGAATATCAAAGCAGTGCATATTATTAATTCGAGTTCATCCCAATCTCAGAATTACGGATTTTTCACACTAAGATTATTGTGTAAAATATATCATTAGGTTGGAATGCAACAAAATAATGTTCATGGTGACTATGCAATGCATTATATAAATGCACTAGTACGTAACTTGAAGTCTCCAATTTAATGGTTAAGATAAACAATCTTATTAAGCACTACAACCAACAAGATGATTCCCCAGTATTCAAGAAGGTTGTGAAGATATGTATATCATAATTTACATCTTCCACGCACATTAATTGTATTACATACAATTCAGAGATAAAAGAATAACATACATGACCAGTTGATGATATGTTCAGTATTATTTCCTCCAGAAAAACGTCACAAGGTTTTTGGGCAAAACCAAGCAACCTTTGTGAATATTGTGATGAAGTTCACCGGAGGGCACAAATGAAAAAGGCCAGAGACTTTCATGATGATCAGTGAGGATGATTACACATCTAAAGATGAGATCTGCCCTGAATCGAAAACCATCCAAGACGAGTCTCCTGAAGGTGAAACTATCATCTCAGTGCAAGCTCTAGCACGATATCAAGGGCAGAAGGCACCATAAAAAGCATTTAACACTTCGGTCAAGACTGGCAGCACTCACAACTTTATATATACCTCTGCTATGGTTACTATCAACCCAATGTAGCTCTGGGTGATGGTAACTAAGTTATCAATAATGCAAAGCGACCCCAAAAATGGCATGGGGGTGCTTTGTAATAGACTTGACTAAGGCCTAGCCAGGTATCCTTTTCAGTGTAGGGGCGTCAGGATATGTATACCCACAGTATGAGCTCTTGGAGGTACAAGGCCATAGATTAAATACTGATCTCAGAGTTCTGTCATTAGGAGGGTTTTGGGGTTTAATGACTTAAACAATTAGGGCCAATGTACTTTAACTTTTGCCAAAAGACAAGGGTTCAACATTAGGGCCAGAAGCTCATACTATGGGTCTACATCTCCTGACACACCTAATAAGAAAATGATGACAGGCAAGGCCTTAGTCAAGTATATTACCATATTTGGGCGTCTGTTTGTAGTGACCATATCAGCTCCACAAGCAATTCTGGAGGTAATAAAAACTCCTTAATTGACGATTGGGGTGCACTGTTCCAAGAACCTAGACACTCATTACCGCCTAGATGTCATGACCACCAAATTCACCTCAAAACTGGGTCTACTCCTGTTAACTTAAGACCTAATAGGTTTACATATGTACAGAAGGCACAAATCTAGAGGTTAGTAAAGGAGATGTTAGAAAATGGCATAACACGACCCGTATGCCTCACATGTACTTCTGGTTAAGAAAAGGGATGGACAATGGAGGTTTTGTGATGTAGCTAACCTTATCTATTGAAAGGGAATAAATAGTAGGGGAACGAGAGAAACAGAACCCTAAGAATAGCAGGGGAATGATGGAATAATGGGGACAAAGCAACTTCATAATTCAATTCATAAATGTGAGCATTACACATTGTTTGAGGTCGTATTATATGACAAAGGATAAATTAAATTCAGACAACTTAATCAAATCATCTCTTGATTAATGGCAACAGGCAATCAAAGATTCAATCCCATTCTATTTCCTAACTAAACACTAAAATCTTTAGTCAAGGATAACATTGGGGCCCCGAGTGCTGGCACGCTTGTCAAAAGTGATTTTGGGTCACGAGGCAGAGCATTTTTTGTAGATTATGAGGAGCTGAATACTCACCATCAAGAATAAGTGTCCCATCCCTATAATACAAAAGTTTCTAGATAAATTACTAGGAGCTAGTATGTTCACTAAGTTAGACTTGAGATCAGGAAATCATCATATTGAGATGAGCGATAAGAATATCCACAAGACAGCCTTCAGAAGTCGTGAAAAGCACTACAAACCCGAAGTCATGCCACGTGGTCTGACAAATGCACCTGCAACTTTCCAGGGCTGATGAAAATGATCAAGACGTTTCTGAGAAAGGGTACTTTGGTTATTTTTAATGACATGCTGATTTAAGCACCATGGAGGATTCTTTGAGCCTGTAAGAACTGTGTTTGAAGTGCTAAGATAACACCGACTGTATGCAAAGAGGTCTATTTCCACTTTTGATCAGTCTAAGGTTTAACTACTTAGGCCACATTTTATCAAGCAATAGAGTTTCAGCGATAGCAACAAAATTCGAGCCGGGTTGGAATGGCCCTACCCAAAATCTGCCAAGGAGCTAAGAGGCTTCTTAGGATAAATTCATAATGAATTATGGGGCTAGAAGCAAGTCCTTGACAGAATTGACAAAGAAAGACAACTTGTATTGGAAAAAAAGGATACCGAGGCTGTCAATCAGATTAAACAAATCATGACCGCTGCTCCAGTCCTGGCATTGCCAACTTATAACCAGCCGTTTCAGGTGAAGACAAATACTAGTCAATTTGGGATGGTGCAGTCATTATGCAAGGAAAAAGGTCTTTGGCCTATTAGCAAGGCATTGGGGGTAAGGAACCTAGCCTTAAACGCGAGAGAACTATTAGCTACTGATACTGCTAACTGAATGGAGGCCCGGTCAAAGTTACCATCCATTTGTGACAAAAAGAAAGACCATCAAAGAACCAACTATAACCTGGACCAGAATATACAAGATTGATGCAAAAGAAGTGGTTGGTTAAGTTGTTAGCAAATGAGTATGCCCAGTATAAAAACGGGAGGGAGAACAAGTTGGCAGATGCTCTATCTAGGTTACCTCCTGAGTCTACATCCTGCCATTAACTTCTAAATTAGAAGAACTGAGAGATATTATTGGAGGTGCCACCCAAGTGTAAGACATCATAGCTGAATTGTTGCTGAAATTTGTGGGTCCTCAGGAGTACTCCCTGCATAATCACTTGTTGAGGTACAGGGATAATTGTTTCTGGGATCCCAAGGCATTCTAAGAAAGATGTCGGGAAAAGCCTCCATGATATCCTGTGGTGCCAACTCTGTTATCCCATAAACTTACAAGAGGTTGTGCACAATATTTTACCAGCCTAAGATGAAGCAGGAAGTTCAGGCTTGGATGTCTCAATGTGACATGTACCAGAAGGTAAAGCACTGGCCTACTGAAGCCTCTTCCCACTCCAAAACACCTGTAGCCTGATTTCCGCTTGGGAAGGGCAACCTAAGTCCCAAGGGAAAGACCTGATATTGGTGGTGAGAGATACGTTGAGCAAAGGGGACTGTTAGAACCTTGAGGAACTAGAGTCTTAACCAGTCAATAGCATAATATAGGTATTTAACTGTGTTCCAATGTAGTTTTAGTTCTCGCAAGATTTTTAAAGTCTGAATCTTCAGCCTTACAATCTGAACTGAGCTTATAAAGCTCTTATACTCGTCCCAAATCTCTCATTGTCAACTAAGTCACATATGATTCTAGATCAACACAAACAGATTGGCAAGCAAGCACTAGTATGAACAAGGCCGAGCATGAACATCAGTCATGTAAACAAACACGAGTGCGACAATCCCTAAAGGAGCCGAGCAAGAACAACTTCACACATTGGGAAGAACCAACTAGAATTCAACATGATCTGAGGATATAATCTCTAACGGTTCAAGTAACACCATGACGTAATAAGGAATTACAGAGGATTTTGGTGCAATGGAAGCTTTTTAGACGTTTTGCGACGCGCAAGTACAATGCCAACCCCAAAAAATCAACACAGAGGTTCCATCTCCATTCAGAAGGTCAAATATGTAACTCTATACCATAAAGCATATTAATTATGAAAGAAACTTTAACTAATCATGCCCATCTCAGTATTTCAATTTTTTTAACCACATTTTCTTGGATAGTAAATGAAAGTGAGGGTGAGGGTGAGGGTGAGGGTGAATATGATACATGTTAATTCCTATGCATTCAAAAACTTCTCAGAAGAGTAAGATAAGGGTACAATATCTGTACAATATCTTTTGGAGCTTACATGGTAAGAATGTGATGAATATAAGACGATTTATCAAACCGTATATTCTTAAATTTTCTTTTTCCAAGGATGGAGAAGAAGTAAGGCTCAAGCAGCGCGAAGATTTGTCCAAAGAAAGAAGAAGACGAATAGTAAAGAGAAAGGCAGCCATATATTCATTGGGCCAAAGAAGTAATATGCTCACCACAATTGATTTTAGTTCCTTTGGGAACAACAATGAAGAGTCCCATCTTTTCGAGGAAGTCTAATTGACCTACCTGGCATTCAACTCCTCATCCATAAGTTCCATATTTGGCCACATTGATTTAATTCCTGTATCTGATTTAGTAGTTATAGGGGTGCAATTTGGGCTGGGTTAGAATGGGCTTTAACCAACCCAGCTCAGATATGGACAGGTTTTAACCCATCAAACCCAACTAATTTAAAAGTGGGTTGGTTTGAGCTGGGTTAATGTTTATATGAATTAAATTGGGTCAAACCCATTAAAACCAAGCTAACCCATCCTAACCCAAAAAAACCAAGTCAACGAATCTCCCTTCATTCTCTAATTTCTCTCCTTCCTCGACAGTCGGCTGCGGCGTAGCCAATTTTGCCCAAATCATTAGGGTTCCCCGACAGTCCGCTCCTGCTTCTCCGGCGAAGACACAGTGGTCTCGTCATTTTCACCCTCCCAAAGACACAGTGGTATGACAGCCTGCGGCATGCCGTCGCTTTATTTCACCATCGACAACTCGCAACGCAACCGTACCCAAAGACATCCATGTGCTCCCATACTTCTAACAAACACCAACGCAACCATGAATTTGTAGAAACAGATATTTTTTTCCTAGGCAGATTTCGGCGACGTTTTTGAATGTACCCCAATCGAGATCGGCGTCGCCGTTCACTTGTTGCCGGGATACGCCGTAGCTGCCGGTGGCCATGGCTGCCGCCACTCTTGGCCGTCGCGTCTATTGTTGATCCTAAAACTGGTCACCTCGCCGTCGTCGGCATCCACCGTAACTCATTTTTTTTCAGATCTGATTTACCCATCTGCCGGCGGTAGTACAGGCTGGCCGGCGTCGCCTTCCGGTGTTCTCTAAGGCAGTCGCCGGTGTGCCTTCGCCCTTTGCTGCGATGCTCAAATTCTTTTGCCGCCGTCTTCTTTTCTCTTCTTTGCGCCACCTGCTGCCTTCTTTCTCTTCTGCTTTTATTTCTTTTCAAGACCCTTTGTCTCCTTCTTTCTTGGTTTCTTCTGTTTTCTCTTCAGACTTCTTTTTCTTTCATTTGTTGCCTTGTGTTCTTCTACTTTTGCTTCTTCTTCTTTTTTTTTTATGTAGAATTTTTTTTTATAGTATTGTATTTCATCTTTGACCAAATAAATTAAACTTTTCATTTATCAAAAATAAAGTACATCATCATATAAGTCAAATGCGAGTCATGTTAGTCTTTAGATAATAAAACGAGTTGAGGATTATTTTATAAAATAAAAAACAAAAGATTTAACGATGTTAGTTGCACTTGGGTTTGTTTGGGTTGAAACCCGACCCGTAGTATTTTTACTTGGGTTGGGTAGTTGGGTTGGGTTGAGATGGGCTTTTAAAATGTTGGGTTTTCTCGGGTTGGGTTAAAACCCAACCCAACCCGTCTAAGTTGCACCCCTAGTAGTTAACAGTATACGCGACAGATTGCCAGGAAATCCTGTTTGGAGTAGTGCATTCCGAGAATGGTACGAGTTGATGTTAATTTAGATCTTATAGTGAAGAACTATGCTCGATAAGTACTCAACTGTCATACATCTCTTTATTTAATCAAAGCTAAGTGAGGTGTCAGATCCATAAACAAAGTATTACAAATTGAGCATCTCTGACGGACTGAAATCTGGACTGGGATATAATTGGTAGAATGGAAAGAGGGCTAAAGTCTGACACAGAAAAAGCAGCATATCAGAAATTTACCAAGCTAAGATGTCTGAAAAGAGAGGCCGAGTTCCATTTTGAGGCTTGGATTGACATGTGCATGCATGCCGCTTAAACTAAAATTTCCTTCTCCTTCTCCTAGAGGAAATTTCAAATTTCAAAGCAACAAAAGTACATCTGGGATCTCAAAGATTGTTTTAAGTTGCAAATAGTGTCTTATACTATCTACTGGCGAGTTGGTTGTTTTTGGTTCGTAATAAGAGCAGAAAAGATAAAATGGAGGGAAGGAACAGGGCGGTAAGAGAGAGACATGTTGAAAATATTGGTCACAATCAAAAAACAATGTACAAGCTCTGTTACAATGCATTAAAGGTAATGTAATGCTTGTTCACCAAAAATGCATATGACCTATGCAGGTAAAATTAGCTTCGGGAAACACAGATATCTTACCGGTGAAAGTCCCTCAATAGATGACAATGCCATGTCGAAAACCTTTCTTGCATGATCAATATTGCCAAAGAAAGCCTCCCTCCTTGCATAAACTCCACATAGTATTACATCCTGTACCAGCATGTTCATAAATAAAAGCCATAATCTCGCAAAAAATGGTTTTGGGTACATAAAGATTAGATATCTTTTGCAGTAATCTCACCAAGAGAACAACATATCAAAAGAAGGAAAAGTTAAGGGGTACCATGCATACCAAGGTCCATAACAAGGACTAACAAGCCTTTGGCCATGAGCATCTCAAACTCATCCTAGTATAAACCTAGAAGTATAAATACTTGGGAAGGAGGAATCTTACTTTCTATCCCTGGACTAGTATGTTACAATAGGCATCTACGCGACTTCGGCCTCGGCTTTGCCTATAGCATGGACCCAGGACCCCGTCTCCATACATATCATCTCTTTTGAAATAAATCTTATTAGCTTCTTCCCCAGAAAGTAAATTGGTAGCTGAAGTTATAGAAGAATATCAACTGATTCAACAACATGGACCAACCAAGCAATCCACAAGTTTCTACATTACTTCAACAACAGCGTGCATTAGAAGGCGCCAAGGATGCGAGTGACCTTAAATTAAGAAGAAAAAGGTCTAACCCGAACCTGTTGCCAACAACAGGTCCATGGTAATTGAATTCACAGGGGGTACTGCGGAGCATGTGCGAGAACCTGTCCATCAGACTTGAAATCGAAGTCTGATACTGTTGCCAACAACAGATCCATGGTAAAACCCTACACTACCAGTAACCGTGGTCCAAGTATTCCTCTGCACCACTGGCCAAGATGAATTCCATCAGGGTGCTTCTTTCTTATGCTGGAGAATTAAGGCCGGACTAGCAACATCTTGATGTACAAAATGCTTTCTTCAAGATGAAATATACATGGATGTTCCCCAGGAATTCCAAATCATACAGGTCAAAGCTCGTAAAGAAAGCTCTGCACATCTCGAAGCAATACCAAGAACACGGTTTTATAGAATCACAAACCTATGGTGTCTTTTGGGTATCAGAACGCTATGATGTGGCATTCAAGCGCACGGAATGATGAGGGGATCAAACCGTCTCAATGGAAGTAGTTCTGTTGACTGTGGCTTGGTGATAGAGGACAGTAGAATGGAAACCTTACTTCTTAAAGCAAATTAAAGACAATTACCCTTCTTAAGCTATGGCCTAAACCCCATTTTTGTGCAAGTTGCATGTGGCTTGTAAGAGGTATACATGCACCAACTTCAGCAGAAGTGTTGACTGGTCAGGCATAAAAATGTAGTGCCACGCATGAAAAATCTAGAATACCTATTTAACTCGCGTACTCATACTTTTTACAAAAACACAAAGGTCAGGTAGGAGAACTTACGCTCATTTCTTTGCAAAAAACTTCCTTACAGCTTTCATGTATCAGAGCAAGTCCAACTCCCATGAGCCTCCTCAACCAATTTCTGGTCCTCTCTATTCCTCTACTTTGTTTTTCGGCCACAGATGCGTCTCTCAGGGTATGCTAAGGTCTCTGTTTGAGTTGGCTAAGGCTGGATTTGTCCAGGGAGGCTACGCAAGCGGTTAGGAAGCTAGGGGAAACTTTGCAAGTCAGGTAAGGATATGTTGTGGTTGTGGTCGGAGGAAAGACACAAGTCTTGACTCCGGATCAGTTTGACTTTATTAGCAGCATTTATGTAATTGAAATGAAAACAACGTGCACAGTTAATTAAAACAGCGTATACTCCGCAATTAGTCTTAGCTGACTTAGATTTAAATACTTCTCCGCAAATAGTCTTATTTGAGATTACGAACTCAATTTTAAGATTTTAAAAAGTGACCGAATTTCGGACAACGGTACAGGGACACAGCTAAACATAATAAATTTGGGTACAAATAATGTTTATATGTAATATATTAAGGGTAAACATAAAAAGATAAAAGATGTATGGTCTGTAGTAGAAGTTGGATCGATGGGGGTTATCGGAAGTTACAACACCTAAGGGTGATCATATGTAAAATCCATAACTTCTACTTAAATTGCACACCAATGCGTTGCGCCATCTGCTGAGCCCACAAGAATTTCCATCCAAGCTTCTAGTCAATGACTGAGCAGTTGACGACAAAAGAAAGTAATGGAGGTAAAAGAAGTTATGCATTCTCTCTTCCACACTTTCAGTCGATCAAAGTACCGTGTCCAACACATATTCTATCTCCTGATCCATGTCTTGTAGTGCCGCCAGTACTTGGGGCGAAACGGCAAGTCCAGAGAAACAGCTTATCAACCTAAAAGGAAAGCCAACCTTCCAAATCTTATCCTTTTTCCTCAGCATTATCACCATTTACTTCCTATGCAAAAAACAATTTATAAGATGTGCCAAAACAGACGTAAAAATTTTATAATGAGAGGTAACTCAAACTTACAGTACAAGTATCAAAAACAACAAAAGCTAGCCAGATGTGGTATGGACATAGACTCGAGTACATACCCCAGAAGGGACATGGGTACTGGTTATAGAAACTCCTAGAACATTAACCAAAAAGATTGCTACATGTTGTACAATAGACACCCTTATAATTGATACTAAATATGCTAATACTGTAACAATTAATGAAATTTTGAAAAATTAATAATGGAGATACGTAATGTAAGATACAAATCAGTATCTTCTAGATACTATATATAAGGTGTAAACATTTTGAAAACCAAATCATAGAGACAAGGATAGCATCTCATATCAAACATCTAAGTCTAACACATCGAGGACATCCCCTAGTTCAAAAGACCAGCTGCTTCTAGTTGCAATGAGTGCAAATTATACAACTTTGAGGTGCAAGCTCCGAAAAATATAACAAGTTAAATTGTGGCTAGTGAGTTTTGCGTATCGCGTGCCAGAACCGGCATTGGATTAATTTACGCACAAATGCTAGTTCGCATTATATGATATTTGTATCGTGTCGTATTGTAAAATACTAACAACCAGGGTTCGTACATATACATGTCGAAGATGATGGCCATTGTAAGAACCTGAGTAATCTCTTCAATTTTAATTTTTTTATGTTTTAGGTTATTTTCGTAATTTAGTAGCCTGTTGGGATACTTTTGAATAAGTGATATATCTTTAGGGGTCTTTTGCATTATTTACCAAGTTGAGAGAAATAAGGACTAGTCATTGTGTTTTATCGATAAAGTGAGTTCAGTCTTCATAAAGATAAAACAAAGAGAATCTAGGGCTTTTAGGATTTCAACCTTCTACCAATAATTGGTAAGTAATTCTAAACCCAACTTCATTATGAGAAGGATTTGAATCAACTTAGAACTGTGTTTACATTGATTGTAATATGCGTGGACTAATTGATTCTTTAAGATATGAATCTATTGGAGGCTTACCCAATCTTACAAGATTTTTGCATAACTTCACTTACAACATCTCTCTCTAATCGTTGATATTGATATCATTGAGTTAGTTGTTTATCAATTCCTTATTGATTCGTTAATATTTGGAATTTTCGTTGTGCTTTTATCAGTTTTATTTTATGACATTTTTTCTTAACGATGAAAAAATCTTAACGGTAAAACCCCTTGTACACATAAAGTTCCTTGGTTCTCATCTAGGAAGCACGGACTCCGGTGCGGTTGCGGATATGGGGAATACGTCATTTTAGAAAAAAAGAGGATACGGGGGGAAGGGATACGGAAAATTTTACACACACATGCATGAAAATATATACATGTATGTACATATAATATGTTCTTTATATGTGTTACAAAGGTATAAATCCTTCCAACCATATTAGTGAGGAAGTTTGTTAAATTGGTGGTTGTTTTTGAAGTATTGATAATTTATAGCTGAATATAATGATGTTTGTTTTGAATTTGGGTTTTACTAGTATTTCTATAAATTTATGGGGTTAGTTTGGATAAAAAGTTAATAAAAGGGTACCAAGTAAAGGCATAGAAAATTAAAAAGTCATGTAGCATTAAGAAGAGAGAGCAGTCTTCTCCTTCTTCCAAGACAACAACAGTGTCTTCTTCTTCCCCAACTCCCAATACGAGCCCATTCTTCATTATTTATTCTTCTTCGTCTTCGTCTTTCTTTTTTTCTTCGCCAGACGTCGTCGCCACTGCCGGACGTCGTCGTCACAGCCGGACACGATCGTTGCTGACTTCCAGTCGCTGCTGCTTTCTTCATCTTCTTTCTCTCTCTTGTCTCTGTCCAGATTATTAGTAATCCTAGGTCGCCAATCACCAAACTGACCCAAATAAAATTCTTCCCAGATTCGACTTCGAGCCCTCAAGCACCCAGTGCGTGTCCAAGCCGTGTCCCTGCCGTGTAGGAGCCGCACCCGAAGTTCAGCAAATTACTTGAAAAATCAAACAATTATGGACACGCACCCCGTGCGCACCAGGCCGCACCCGAGCCGCACCCAGTGCTGGTGCATCGGCCAGAAAGCCGCACCCGTGCTTCATAGGTTCTCATGTAGAACTTCAACCATGATGCAGAACTTCGCGCGTCCTCCTTCTAACACGCATAGGCTGACGCCATTTTGTGTCTCGTACCCTCGGTTCATGTATTAACATACCATACGCCATGCATTGGCAAACCATTCCACACACGATATTTCAAGTAATTATGGCACTGTCCTTTCCTTCCAGATTCATTCAAGCAAGCCTGCACTGCCATGAGTCAATCGTTCATTGGTCTTCGCATATTATGTCCTTTTTACACAATCTTTCATTGTTTCATAATTCGTTCTTATTCGAACTCAGATTCAAGCGATTCAACTTCCGTTGAACTCGTCTCTTCGTATCTTTGATTTAAGTCTAAAATCGAGTAGTTTCTGAAATCATTAAGCTATGCTATGCTACTTGAAATGCAAAGACTTGATGCTTGATGTCCATTGGACCCCTATGAACTGAACTAATATCTGGAACCTAGACGTGCTTAGGTTAAGTGATGACATCATATGATATGACGAATGCTACCATATGCAAACTTTGATCTTAGGACCTTCGCATGCTCGGGGTAACATGCTTTACATTCACATGTTATGTGGTTGTATCGTTTTTTATTATCAGTTCAATTATTCTAATCTGCTCTTTTGACTTTGATTTGAACTTTGTTGAGTCAATATCCCCTCATGAGAATATTTGTCGTACTAAGATTATTTTATCGTCGTTGCACCTTCGATTTTAACTGTTGAAATTTTGGCTCAGCTACGCTTAATTTAACACCAACGTTGTACTCCGCCGTTTGTCCGAGTTATCTTTGCCGAGCTTCGTGTTCAATCCCTCATTCTCCTCCCATTTCAGGTACTTTAGTTGGTATGGTTTAGAAAGAGGTTAATAGCTATGGAAGAGATTGGAGTTTCACTTTGCAGACTTTTATTTTGCCATTAGAGAATAAGAACATTAGTATTATTTTATGAAATTTAGTAACTTTTGGAACTTCATTTGGGTAATGTTTATTGTATTTAGACTAATGCTACAGTTACCAGAATTGATGGTTAATGCGAATAATTTGATTTGGACTATGTTTTAGAGCTCAAATTATTAACTTTTTGAGGTTACATTTTCATGAGTGTTTGGTATTATATTTCTCGTAAGTAGAAATATTATGGATTAGTATGCGAAGGTCCACCTCCAGGTTGGAAGCTTGACAGTTATGGTGAGACTGAGAGCCAATATTGGACATTAATACTTGAAGCCACTCGTTTGATCAAAGTCTATTGAAGAGCAAGATGTCTTGTCTGTGAAAGCTACAAAATAAATCAAGATGTACGCGAGCACAAGAAACTAACTTATGCAAGTTCAAAGGGCATTATGAGTTCTCTAATCGGCGCGTAGGCCTCCCGGTGGGATTAGCAAACTTTACGAAGAAGGAATTTTAGGAGGATATGGATAGAGTTGTACAAGGAAAGAATGGAAAAAACTAATCAAAAGGTAGATCGAAGTGGTTCGTAAGAGAAGTTCTGAATGGGTATGTTGGAAGATCTAGTGGAGACTTTAAGAGGGTACAAGAAGGATTTTGCTTTGGAGATACAAATGACTCCGGAATAAGGCATCCTAAATTTTGAAGCGGCCTTTAATATGATGATAGCAAACACCTTTTTTAAGAAAAGAGACTGATCTTTAATTACTTTTAGCAGTGGGTAGCCACATAGATTTCTTCCTCACTAGGAGGAGGACCAAGTGTCTTCCATAAAGATTGTAAGTTCATTCTGGGAATTGTCTTGCTAAACACATAGCGTGATGGTGCTGGACATATAACTTACGAGTTGGAATAGGAAGACATCTGCAAGGTCGAATTGAATACAGATACGTCAATTAGAGAAGGACCGTGGAATTTGCATGGCAAGCCTAGTATAATGTGATTTCCGTCAGAAGAGTTACTAGAAAGATCCTTTTAGAGTGTAACGAAAACGAGAAGCAGGTGACCATATAGATGAAGCAACTTGGCGGTGGAAAGAGGAGGTCCAAAAAAGCAATTAAGTTGAAGATGGAATGCTATAAAGAATTTAACGAGTGTAAGAACGTGGAGAATGTCGAGAGGTACAAGGTGGCTATAAAGGAAGCAAAGAAGGTGGTAAGAAAGGCTCGAGGTAAGGTTATGAAAGTTTATACCAAAGGTTGGGAACTAAGGAGGGTCAAAATAGAATGTACAAGCTAACTAATGTAAGGGAAAGGAGGAGGGACTCGAATCATTTATTTCTATCGAGGACGAGTCAGATTATTAGCAAATTACGAGGTTAGAGAGAGATGGAGAGGTCTTTTGATAGTTGTTCAATGTAGCAGCCGATGGAAATTTTGGCAAACTCAATGACTCATTTTAATGATACTAACTAGAGGTTATAACGGAAGCCTTGGTAAGGATGAAAACTCAGAATGCTATTAGACGATGTGGTATTCCTATTAAGGTTTAGGGAAACATGGGTGATATTGACATAGATTGGTTGACTAAACTGTCTAACAAGAGTTTAAACTCTAAGAAAATGCCCAAGAAGTAGAGGAAAAGCACTTTGATACGTACATATAAGACTACAGGAGATATCCAGAGTTGCACAAACATTATAGTGGTCAAACTCACAAATCACTAAGAAACTCTGGGAGAGGATAACTAAGCTCTTGAGAATCAATTTGCTTTGGTGCTAGAAGATCCACTATGGAAGCTTTTCTTGGTTAGGCAGCTAATAAAGAGATTTAGGGAAAAGAGAAAGGATCATTATATGGTCTTTCCAGATTTGGAAAAAGCATATGATAGGGTTCCAAGTAAAGTTATATGGTGGGAAAGGAATGCCTATCAAGGATGCTAGTGCAATTAAGGATATGTGGAGCGTCTACAGCAGTTTAAACAACTGGTTGAATAACAAGTGAGTTCCCGATTACAATTGGACAGCTTTAAGCACACATCTCTTTACATTTGTTATGGACGTGCTGACTAAGAATATCCAGCATGATCGTCCCACAGTGCCTGTTATTTCTGGGTGATCAAGGTTTTAGTGATAAGACTAGAGTAGGATAAAACGTTAATTTAGAGTTGTAGAGAAGTAGTTTATAATTCAAAGCCTTTAGGTTAAGCAGGATTATGACGGAGTACTTGGAAGGCAATTTTAGTAGAATTACAGGTCGTCTCCGGAGGAGATACGCATGGATGGCCAACAAGTACATAAAGAAAGATATTTTTAGGAGTCTTCGGTCGATAATGCACAAGGAGGGAGAGATTGACAAGAATGTTGCCCATAATAATAAGAGCATCTTGGCTAAAGTGGAGGTCAGTGTCTAGGTGATTGCAACACCCCTCACATTTGAAAAGAAAATTTTACACAACTGTTAGGAGGCCAATATTGTTGCATGGTTCATATCGTTGGGCAACTAAGAAACACCACGCATGAGATAAGTCTAGCCAGAATCCGAATGCTTAGGTGGATGTGCCGCCAGATGAGGAGAGATAGTAAGAGATAACGACTTCTGCAACAAAGTCGAGGAGGCGACAACCAAGGGAAAGACGAGGGAACATCACTTGACATGGTTTGGTTACAGATGCCTTGCAAAGAAGTAATGATTTGTAAAAAGTTATGGGGTAAGATGAGAGGTAGGAGAAGATAGAGGATAACTTGGGACGAACTAGTGAGAAAAGACTCAGATAACTAGGAATTCGACGAAGAACATGTGCGTTTCTACGGGGAATGGAAGAAAGGATACATGTAAACCGACCCCAACTAGATTGAGATTAAGGCGTGGTTGATTATGACGATGGTGTTTGTTCTACAATGGCTTGTATATAATCTTCTTTGACTAGTAAAACTGTACTAAGTAATCATAATAACAACCATCAAGCTACCTTTCATTTAACATGGTATCACAGCTCACATTGCTCAAGGACATGGTTTCGATTGTTCCCACTTGTATTTTATGTGCACTTGGTGGTAGCAAACATTCATTTGTATCACCACGTGCAAGCCCCCAACGGGAATGTTAAGCATGATAACATTGTTGAACCCATTCTCTAAAAGCTTAAGCATTTAGAGCGATTGGTAACTTCACTGTGCTTCGAACAGTTGAAAATTTTACTAATCTCCTTACTATAGTATATTATAAACCATAACAAAACTCCCGGAGAGACTAACTGAACACAGACTAAGAAGGGGGACTAAAAACATGAGAATCCATTTGCTTTCGTGCCAGGGAGATCCACTATGGAAGCTTTTCTTGATTAGGTTGCAAATAAAGATATTTAGAGAATAGAAAGGATCTTCACATGGTCTTTCCAGATATGGAAAAAGCATAAAACAATAATCCAAGGAAAGTTATATGGTCGGAAAAGAATGCCAACTAAGTATGCTGCTGTGATTAAGGATCTGCACGACAGTGTTTAACAGTGTTAGAACAACTGAAATACCTGGTGAGTTCCCGGTTACAAACGGCTTTTAAACTCATATCTCTTGATTTTTTTTCTTTTGACGCGCTTACTAAAAATATCCAAGATAAGGTGGTCCCATGGTGCATGTTATTTCCGGGTGATATAGTTCTAATTCATGAGACCATAGTAGGATAAAAATGTTAAGATAATGTTGTGAAGAGGGGATCCGCCAATAGGTACATAAAGAAAGATCTTGGATCGATAATGCAGGAGG